>VATE01000080.1:0-32458 GCA_008065195.1 Metschnikowia amazonensis
ATATAAAATATTTGATTACTGGAAACTATTCAAAGTTGGTGTGAAACATTATGCCATTTGGTATGAATAATTTTGTTGCACTGGTATGAAAAATTTTGTCGCACTAGTATGAATAATTTTGAAATATTAGTATGAATAATTTTGTCGCACTGGTATGAAACATTTTGAAAAAGACTGTATCAGCGCGCATTTTTTCAAAATAAAATGGTTCAAATTAATTCAAGTTTCGCACTCGCAAGATTCAAACATAATTCAAAAGTATACCCCCAAGTCTTCAACCAAATGGTATAATTTTTCACACCAATACAGAGAATTTAATCTTCTGGAATCTTCATCTATTGTCCAATTTCTTTTTGAACATGCAATTTCATTATTTTACTTATTTTGAGTTTCTAAATAGTTTTTTTCTAATCGTTCTGGGTCAAATTTAATTCTTGTATGCAGGTCTGGCTATACAATATATTCTCCATAGAAATGACTATACCTGTATTGTCCATATGAATTATTACACCTGTATTCTCTATATTGATGACTTCACCTGTGGCTAATTCGAACCTAGTCTTTAGAGTCAAAAAATTTCCTGTCTCTTGAATACTTCAGGGTTGAACCTAGGAACGCATCATTTCTACTTCACTTTTGGCCTGAAACATTGGGATACTTATTAGCTCCGGGATATGTAACAGACCCAAGTCTATGTAAGTAGACATAAATCTTCTTTTTACCGGATCAGAGAGTAGTCATAATTAATCAGGCATACAAAAATTTAGCAATACCAGATGTAATTAATCAACATGTATGGTAATTTAGTGAATCAAAAGATTTACACGTGATAGCTATATGGAGTTCAAAGTGTGTTTAATCACAGGATTTGGCTTGTATCGGAGTTAATTTGAATTTTTGCAGTCCTTTAATTTTAAAAGGAGGTTACCATTTTCGCACATTTCAGCTAAATTTAACCATAAGTCGGCAAAGCTGAGAATGGAACAAATTTATTCATTTTTCGAACATCTAAAAAAATTATTAAATGGATAAATAAATGTGGATAAAGCATACAGTAGGCGAGGATATTATAATATTTTTAGGGTCGATATTTTTAGTACATTGTAGGTCGGTGATACCCAAGAATGAAATGCCGTCTACCTTTATACACTACAGGTTTTGGATGAATTTAACACCACTGTGTTAGTTATGCGGTTGCTTTTTCCGACAAGCGATAGACATCACGAAAAGTCTCAAAAAATTTTTCTATAGAATCTACGTGTGAAATGGCACATATGAGCATGCAATCTGGAAGCGAGGAAGCAGAGATAACAAAGCGCACAGGCTAAGATAAATGAGAAGTTATAGTATAATATTGATCTTGCGCCATACATCTCAAACATAAAGAAAACTGCTATCCATTCATTAAAGATCTCTCATTATTGTTTTTAAGCTCTTGTACATTTTAGTCGATTCAGACATGAATTATAGGGATAGAAGCATTTCAGTACGATTCTCAGTTGGAGACCTCTGAAAAGTTTACCGCGAGTTTTAAAAATTTACCGCGAGTTTTAAAAATTTACCGCGAGTTTTAAAAATTTACCGCGAGTTTTAAAAATTTACCGCGAGTTTTAAAAATTTACCGCGAATTTAAAAGTTTACAGTTAAAGACTAAGAATTAACTCCTATTCAACCTTAAAACAGTTTCACACCTTTACAAAAGACCAAATGTTCTTATTTTTAAGAAATTTACATTACCTCCAGCACAGCAGCAATAGAATTGTGGAAGGTAACGGCAGAAGAGGCAGTGTTTTTTGGCAACTGAAAAATCTAGTTTGAGAATCGCACTCATAAGAATCTAGTCTATAATTCGCACTTATAAAAATCTAGTTTATATTTTCGCACTAGATAATAAATGCCCTGTGCTTCCTAATGTCTCTTGAGAAGACGCGTACCAAAACATCAACAATATCTTCTCCCGTATTGAAATTCAAACAACGAAATTTCATCGTAAAGTTACGCCACTAATACTGATTATCCTGGAATTTCTATAAAGTTTACATATGGTTTACATTACCTTTCAGGTAAATTAGTGTAATCGAACATGGAGTACAATTATGTATATTCGTAGTCATTTACCGTCTAACTCTGAATAGTCAGGAAATTTATATTTGAACACACAAGAATGTAATGCCGATTAAAGTATTATCTTAAATAATAATACACCAGTCGGCCGCAGCAGCAAAGCCTTTGCCGTATTGTTTGCTCTATCTTTGGTGCAGGTCACGATTCTGATAATGTTCAAGTGTGAGCATATCTCATAATTGGTTGTACAGGACATGCGAACATGAATCAGTTCTTTGCTATAATCACTCAAACAGTAAAGCTAAGGTTTATCTACAAGTTTATGAACGATGTACTATAAGAGCGGCTGTAACTTACGAACCAATTGAAGAACACATAATATGACTACTAAACCCTAGCGTATTATCCGCAATGGACTGTATAGTAGTAGCGGGTCACGTGATCAGATACGACAATGCTTACGTGGCATAGTCAACAAGACATTCTTATGGGCTATCTACGCTGGAATTTCATATCAAACTTAGTTTTTCAATTGTTAATTTTACTTCAGAGAAATAGGCCAGATGACCTGGTCTAATTGGATGGATTACTACCAGGCATGAAATTTCCAGCGTATCACTAGGACAAAGAGCATGATTATGCTTTGAATTTAGAAGACATTGACATCTAGATAAGGTACGATCTAGAGAAGAGATACGTTTATGCTTTGCTCGAATTTTAGGACGTCTAGAATCCTATAAAGTAGGGATTCACTGATAGAAGACAAAAGAACCGAAACTATTTAAATATTTCAAAGTCATCTTCGCGACAATTATCCGAATACAGTGTTTTTCAAAATTATTGAAACTAGTGCGACAAAATTATTCACCAATATTTCAAAATTATTCAAACTAGTGCGACAAAATTAATCACCAATATTTTAAAATTATTCAAACTAGTGCGACAAAATTATTCACCAATATTTCAAATTATTCAAACCAGTGCGAGAAAAATATTCAAACCAACTTTTAATAGAAGTAGTAATCAGATATTTATATCTGGACAATTGCTATTATATACTATTCTTGGAATCTTCAATCAACGGTCGCATTGGACAAACTAAAATAGTTTTGACGATATGCTGTATGTTCAAATTTGTATTTGGCTTGAATAACTTTGAAATATTAGTATGAATATTGCGCGCTGGTAATTGAAAAATACATGGTGAATAAATGGTTCTTTCGCGCGGGCAGTGCAGTTGAGAATCAAACCTGGAATGTATAAAACCCGTACATCCCCAAAATTATTATAAATGCTGGACTTCTAAAACATGACATTTCTGGACAAGGGCATTGACCAAAATCTTAGCAGAATCTTTTGAATATACAATTTGAAAACTCAAATTTAGTCATCACATCTCCCTGAATGTTCAGGTATACACTTAGCATAGTTCATTAGTGGAATCGCGTGACTACCAGATGTCAGTCTTGACACATTCTAGACATAAGTTTGGATCTGTGTTTTGAGAAAATCTTGAGATTTATAGCATTTCGGAAGTCCGCTCTATAACTTTAATGATGGGCTCTCAAATTCAATGATCAGCTCTCAAATTTAATGATCAGCTCTCAAATTTAATGATCAGCTCTCAAATTTAATGATGGGCTCTCATTTAATGATCAGCTCTCAACTTTAATAATCGGCTCTACTTTCGCACCTTTTTTCTTTGATGCATTGTAATAAATATTGATTCTAAGACAATGCTTCACCCACCTCGCCCGCGGAAAAAGTTCCATTGTATATTGGTTTTCACCTATACTCTGCTCTGTAAACAACCAAATGTTCATAAAGACATATCACTTGGTCCTGATGTTTCTCGTGGCTACCAGTACCTGGGCAGACTCCGTCGGTACATATGTCTTCTTCGCAAAAGTCAATGGAACATTGAAGCCGCTTAACATACGGAATGATTACAAGGTAGAATACTGGATGACTTGGGGAAATTCATTGGCCAAGCCAACAGAGTTTTTGTATGAGAATAATCGAGCTCTCTCTAGCATTGGCAATGCTGTGTTTACTTTCGATAAAGGTATTACCGTACATACTACGTCCTACGGGACTGAATTGATTTTGGATGATGAAAACAGACTCAAAAATTCTTTTTACTACTCGTGTAAGTTTCCGGGTAGACATGATAACTTGATTCTTCTGCGGAAAGTGCATGCAAACTGCTTCCATGTGGAGATATACTTCTTAGCATATGACAGCATAGCGAAGGGCCCTGTGAAGGGTCTGTATACTTTCCAGAAAGACGTTGAAAGAAGTCCATATGTGTTTTTCATAGAAGGCCCGAATAACTGGGATCCGCTCTACGCAGAAAGTTTCACACCAGAATACTCAGGTTTAGCCACATTCAACCATGGAAATTCAGTGGCCCAACCGCTCGAATTTTTCGTTCAAAACAATTACGCTATCACCGAATCAGGAGACCAATTATCGGGATACGCGGGTTTTAGTTCTAATCATTTTGGATTTGGTCGTAATGCCCACAAGACGAGCTTGGGTTTGGGTGAAAATTCTAAATTGCTGACCTGGCGTTTTTTTTCGTGCAGAGATCCAAGAGCCTCTAGGCGCGTGATTGTGGTTGAAGTTTTTCCAGAAGGAGATTGTTTTGAGGTGGATGTTTATCTCTTGCCTTATAACAGAACTAGTCAGCGTCCTGTGAAAGGTCTGTATAAACCCAAGAAGAGGGGCACACAGATCACGCCCTCAGCTCAGTCTCTCAAATCCCCATATTCTTTCTTTATCAAAGGCAAGGATTCATGGGAAAACCTCTCCTACTATGCACAACGCATTATTTATGGGCAGCTAGAGTACTATGTCTTTACTCATTCTCAGCCTGCAAAAAATCCTGTGGAGTTTTCTTTCAAACACAACATTGCTTACACTCAAAACGAATTAGCTCTAGGGTTCGCAGGATTCGAAAATGACAAGTTGGTTTTTGGTGGTCGTACTCCTCAGTCTCGGCTTAATTTGGATACTGACTTTAAGATTCTCGATCATCATTTCCATTCGTGCGCGGAAGATAAAAGTTCTAGTGAACGTGAGATTTTTGTTGATATAAGTCCTAGAGACAGTTGTTTTGGGGTGGAAATATACTTTATGCCTCTTAACCAAACAAGTGAACAACCTGTAGAAGGTCTTGATAAGTCAAGGGGTGACTATGGAGCGACGACAACATCTTCAATGAGTGTGCCAACCATAGATATATCTTCCGAGTCTCTGGTGCTGATCAGTTCTGACTTTTCAGATTACACAGTGTCAACTGTAATTAGTTCGTCTGAGTCTTTGGTACTGATCTCTTCTGAATTTTCAGAATCCTCAGTCTCAACTGGAATAAGTTCTTCTGAGTCTTTGGTGCTGGTCGTTTCTGAATTTTCAGATTACTCAGGCTCAACTGGAATAAGTTCTTCTGAGTCTTTGGTACTGATCTCTTCTGAATTTTTAAAATCCTCAGTCGCAACTGGATCAAGTTCATCTGAGTCTTTGGTACTGATTACTTCATATACTCCAGAAGTCTCGGTCTCAACTGGAATTGAATCCTCCGAGTCTTTGGTTTTGATCTCTTCTGAATTTTCAGAATCCACAGTCTCAATCAGAGCCAGATCCTTCGAGTCTCTGCTGCTGATATCTTCCTATACTCCAGAACCCTCAGTCTCAACCATGACTATTCCTTCTAAATCTTCAGTTCAGAGCATGTCTCGCTTTCCAGAACCGTCCGTCTCAGTCATTGCCAGATATTTTGAGTCTTTGGTGCAGATCACTTCCGACTCTTCAGAATCCTTAGTCGCAACCACTATAAGTTCTTCCGAGTCTTTGGTGCTGATGCGTTCTGACTTTTCAGATTCATCAGTAGCAACTAGAATTAGTTCTTCCGAGTCTTTGGTACTGATCACTTCCGACTTTTCAGAATCATCAGTCCCAATCAGTATGCATTCTTCCGAGTCTTTGGTACTGATATCTTCCTATACTCCTAATTTTTCGGGCTCGACCATGGGTGGATCTTCAGAAACTTCGGTCGCAAGCTTATCTTCCATTCCAGAACCCGCAATCTCAATCATGACTGAGTCTTCCAATCATTTGATTCCAAGCACTTCCAAAATTCTAGACTTTACGACCTCAATCGTAACTAGATCTTCAGAATATTCGGTATCATCCATGCCAGGACCTATCGAATCCTCAGTGCCAACAACTTATAGAACTTCTGAATCTTTGGTGTCAACTCCTGAATCTTCCGTCGCTACTATATTCAAAAGCAGTGATTCTTTGGTTTCTACCATGATCCACACTTCATCATTTTCGGACTCAACAATGGTTGAATATTCCTCCACTTCAGTCTCAACAATGGTTGGATATTCCTCCACTTCAGTCTCAACAATGGTTGGATATTCCTCAACTTCAGTATCAACAATGGTTGGATATTCCTCTTCTGCAGTCTCAACAATGGTTAGATATTCCTCCACTTCAGTCTTGGCTATATCTGAAAATCTGGAGATTATTTCCTCATTCATTTCCGACACTTCACCCTCCTTGATCTACATAATCTCCAATTCAGCATCTGAGACTGAATTGAAGATGAGTAATGCTCATTCTTCCGGATCTACTTCCATTTCTGGTGCTTCTAGTTTAAGTGTCATTGATACCTCCAGATCTACGTCCGTGTCTAGTGCTTCTAGTTCAAATATCATTGATATCTCCAGTTCAACGTCCATGTCTAGTGCTTCTAGTTCAAATATCATTGATATCTCCAGATCAACTTCCATCTTTGGTGCTTCTAGTTCAAATATCATTGATACCTCCAGATCTACTTCAATGTCTGCTGTGGCTGAAGAATCTACATTTGGTGAATCTGGCTCCATGCTCATCACCCATACCAGAGAAACCACTGTCACTGCCACCGTCTTCTTCAAGTGGCAGACTGATTCTAATACCATTGAATGGAACATCCACACAAACTACACCACTCATTACCCAGAAAGAAATATGACCTTCACCAAATGTGGCAAGATGTACTACCTATCCTCCACTGTCACCAGCGCTACCACCGTGACCTGTACTGGCGTTTGCATTGTTCCTGAGATTATTTCAGAGGGTGACTCCTCTCCCCAAGGTCCTACTGAAACTCCTAAGGTAAATTATTATGTTCTTGAAAGCACTGAAAAGTCTTCATCCCCTCGCAATTTCCCCAAAAAGATCGATACGGAGGAGTATCCCACTCATGATCCAAATAACGGCTCCATCAAATTAAGCAACAAATCCAAAACCCCTAAGCCAAAGTCTGGCAGTTCCGGGGGCGGGAAAACCACCAACTCTCCAACCCCAAAGTCTGTCAACTCGCACGAGACTACCACGCAATCTTTCGCCGCCACAGTTACAGTTTCTACCGTGTCTTTGTCGGTCAATGGGGCAGTTAAACGTGTTATCGGTGCAGGTATCTTCGGATTGGCCGCTATATTGTTATAGTCACAAGACAGATTTCATCTCTTCTCTGGTCACACTCTCCAGTGTGTTTTTTTGTCCATTTTTCGATACATAGTAACTCCTAGCATTGGAAATTGATTACAAAAGTTTTCTTTTCTCAAGGTGTGCGACAATCAGGTTGTGCATGAGGTGTTGAAACGCAAATGCTGCGAAAGCGCACGCTCATTTTCAGTATGTTGCTTTCATTACGCATTAGAGTACAGTCTTTTTTCAAAATTATTCAAACCAGTGCGACAAAATTATAAACCAATATTTCAAAATTATTCGAACCAGTGCGACAAAAAAATAAACCAATATTTCAAAATTATTCAAACCAGTGCGACAAAAATATAAACCAATATTTCAAAATTATTCAAACCAAATTCAAGTTTTAATTTCCAGAATAACATGGAAATCACTTTCTTTTGTCCGTTTCGACAGTTGATTGGAAGACTCCAAGAATAGTATTATAAGCATTTGGCCAGATATAAAATCCAGATTACTGAATATATTAAAAGTTGGTGTGAAACATTTTCCATTTGGTTTGAAAGATTGTGCGAAGTGGGGCTAAACTTTTGAAATATTGACTTGAAAAATTTTGTCGCACTAGTTTAAACAATTTTGAAATATTGGTAAGAATTTTGTCGCACTGGTTTGAATGATTTTGAAAAAATCTGTATCGAAGGGGAATTCACTGGAAAATATTATTGCGAAAGTCAATACAAAAATCGAAAAAATACATTGATATGTATCCAAAACACTAATTCCTAAAAATCAAACGGAATTAATTTAAGAGCTATTGCCAACTCGCCACTAAATCATTCAAAAACTCATAATCAATCTGCGGTTCAGAGGATTGACCTGGAGGAGTCTCAGGTTTACATTGCCTCTCTTCTCCAGGTCCACATTTCTCATCAGTCTTAGTATCATTCCCAGGAGCAATTACCTCAGGCTCCACTTTCCCATTATTCTCAGGATCCAATATCTCTGGCACAGGCACTTGTCCAGAAATATACTTCGTTTTTCTATTGTATTGCAAAACGTAAATGTCCACAACGAAGCAATCCCCGGTGATTATGGTTGTATCTTCGTACACAATACCACGAACCTGGCTATTGAGTATTTCGCACGAGTAAAAAGGTCTGTTCTGAACTTTCCGGTGATTATCCAAATCCAACATAACCGGATTTGAAGTATTTCCAAATGCAAGTACTCCATTATGAAACGACAAGATGCCTGGGGTGGTCGAGTTTTTAGTCAACGCATAATTGTCTATCAAGACGAACTCAATGGGATCAGCCGAGTCTCCATAAGACAAGAGATTGAATCTCTCATTTTTGCTACCATAAAGGGTGCTGGAAAGTGGCACATAATTACCTTCGACTTTTGCAAAGAAAGCCATAGGGAATTCAAGAAACACACGTGGTGATTCCATTTGTTTGTCATCATTTGCTGCAGGGACGGGATTGTTAATATCGGGTACCTGCGGTCTTTCTTCAGGTACTTGTGGTCTTTTTTCAGGTACCTCTGTTTCCTTTGTAGGTTCTTGTGGTCCTTCTCCAGGTACTTGTGGTCTTTTTTCAGGTATCTCTGTTTCCTTTGTAGGTTCTTGTGGTCCTTTTCCAGGTACTTGTGGTCTTTTTTCAGGTTCTTGTGGTCCTTCTTCAGGTACTTGTGTTTCCTTTGTAGGTTCTTGTGGTCTTTTTTCAGGCACTTGTGTTTCTTTTGCAGGAACTTGTGGCTTATCTGGTACTTGAGTTTCTTTTGGTTCTGCTACCGGTACTGATGGTTCTTTTGCAGGTACTTGTGGTTCTTTTGCAGGTACTTGTGGTTCTTCTGCTGATGTTTCCTTTTCAGGTACTTGTGGTTCTTCTGGTACTGATGTTGCTTTTGCAGGTACTTGTGGTTCTTCTGGTACCGGTTCTTCTTTCCCTGTATGCTCCTCGTTCTTGGGTTCTGCATCCTTATTTGTTCCACTCGTTCTGTTGTAAGGCAAGAGGTAGATTGGCACCTCCAAACAATTGGGTATTGGTCTATAACTATAGTTAATCCCACGCACCACACTGTATGGGTCCATACACGAGTAGAAAGGATAATTAAGAAGCATCATTTCGCGGTTGAAAACTAAAGTGTGTTGCTTGATAGAAGTACCAATGACAAAAAGGCCTCGGTAAAAGCCCGCATATGCCGGAGTAGGAGTGTTTGCAGTGAAAGCGTAGCCGTTTTGAAAGTAGAACATGACAGGAGCAGCGCTCGTGTTCTCATAAGAAAACACACTGATTTTCGTGCCGTATAATTCAATCATTTCGCCAGAGAGCGGCACCATTGTGTCATTGACTTTGGCAAAGAAGACCAAAGGGCCTTCTGAAGGTACTAACGAATGGGTAGAATCTTGATCTGTTTTGGGTGCATGTTTTGAATTAGACTCTAATTCTGGTTTGTTTTCATTGACATCTGGACCATGCTCCGGTTTAATTTTATCGTCTGGAATGGGTTTTGATTTTGCATCAGATTCAGGTTTTGGGTTTACATCAGATTTTGAGTTCACAACAGGTTTTTGATTCACAACAGGCTTTTGATTCACAACAGGCTTTTGATTCACATCAGGCTTTTGATTCACAACAGGCTTTTGATCCACATCAGGCTTTTGATCCACATCAGGCTTTTGATCCACATCAGGCTTTTGATCCACATCATGCTTTTGATCCACATCAGGCTTTTGATCCACATCATGCTTTTGATCCACATCATGCTTAGGAGTCACATTCTCAGGAACATAACCACCAATATAAGGACATCCATTTATCTGGTTGTAAGGTAAGAAGTACACATCCACCACAAGACATTCTGTGATATGAACAGTTGTAGGGGCATAAAAAATTCCACACCATTGGCGGTTATATACTTTGCATGAGTAGAAAGGAACGTTTTGAACCCTGAAATCTTGACTCAAGTCTAAAGGAGTCTTTGTGATTTCCGTACCCACGCCAAGCAAGCCATTGTGAAGTCCCACAAAGCCTGGGGTGGACTGGTGTTGAGTGATTGCGAAGTTATCTTGCAAAGTAAAATCCAAGGGCATATAATTCGAATTTTCGTAGGTCAATAAATTGATATTTTTGTAACAGCTTTGCGAAAGCGGTATATAATCATCTTTGACTTTTACGAAAAAGGCCTGTGGTGGATTAGCATTTGCCCACACATTAACGGCAACAACAGAGGTAAGAATCAAATGGAATATTTTCATTTTAGCTTTTCAAGATGATTGGGAAGAAATCATCAATTTATATGACTGCCAAGCAATGCAGAATATCTGTTCATCTTCGCACCATTTTAGGAAATGCGCATATTCCTGAGAACAATTGAAAACCTGGAACAATAAAAGAATGCGACAATCGAAGAATGTGATAATCGAAGAATGTGACAATCGAAGAATATTAAAAATATGAACTGTAAATATGAACTATAAATATGAACTGTAAATAATAACTATAAATTTGAATTGTAGTAAATATGAACTGAATGAATAGTAAATTTGAACTGTAGATATTCTGTAGATAATCTGTAAAACTGTAAATAATCTGTAAAACTGTAAATAATCTGTAAGACTGTAAATAATCTGTAAGACTGTAAATAATCTGTAAATAGGCCCTGGTACATGCATAATTCTTGCACACGTACCTCGCTAATCCATCTTATTCCAACTTTATTATGTAACCCAATTATAGTTTAATTCAATTTATAACTTTTTTCGAATTTTTCACTTTCCTTTGGCAAGCTGGAATGGAACACTATGAAAATGGGTGCTTCATACTTAAAGTTGATTTGTGCGAAGTGTGGAGCTTTTTCTCACGCGGCTGGTTTCTTCTCCTGCTGTGTCGGAAAGTGAGCATCAAATGTGCGATTGTTCCAACACATCCATCCACAAGAAACGTTACACTACATACACCACATGCATAAGGGGTAAAGATTGTTGTTAGGGAGATTTTCTCAATATTGAAAAATTAAAGTTTTTTCTTGAAACTTCCTCTAAACCCGAAGGAGTGTTGCAAGCCTGATGGCTGTGAGCGCGCTTAACATGGACATTTATTCATGATTTGAAGTGCGAGCGTTGATCTGAGCAATTTCCAGATTCGAAAGATTCTCAGCTCATCTAGATATTCCTAGCTAATTTCTATATGTCGATAGGGAGATTATTCAAACAAGAAAAACAAATTTTTAGTTAGAGACATTTAATCAGTTTATATCCTGGTTGAAGTCTATTTCAGAATACCCCATTTCAGACAAAGATGTCACACATTTCTCCATTTCAGACAAAGATGTCACACATTTCTCCATTTCAGACAAAAGATCATTTCGAACTTTGAAAAACCCGGAAATTTCTTTTATCGTGAATTGAGTATGTCAAACCATTTTGGAAAACTTTTCCCGGCCATTTGGTCTGAGAAAGTTATAATAGGCAACAATAGTAACAAGACCTTGCATACACTCCATGCACAATGTTTAATCCTGGCTCTACGGGGAGATGCATTCAGCCAATAAGATCTTTTGATTAGTCAGTGAATTCAAATTTTCCAGGTAGCTTGGGTTGCATGAGCACCTCCCATCCGTCATTTGAACATTGTGAGCTTTTTCAAATAATAAAGTGGCCTTATGGTTTGTTTTGGCCGATTTGGAAATCTAGGGGCTTTCAAATTTAAGTTTTTGGGTAGAAACGCATCAAGGCAGGTCATGTGAGCTGCAGACCTTGTACCAACAATTTCAGGTTTCAGTGTCAATTTTCAGAGCAAGTGAGTACAACAATGAGCCCCAAAAAGATACAAAATACCTTTTCCATCAACTTCATACCAACGTCTGCTATGTTCAGGTGTTCGATTTCATGAGAGCAAATAACCTATCTATTAATCTCCACATAAATCATATGAATGGTGAGCCTGGGTTGAATAAATTCATGAACTAGATTGCAGCAATGGCATCTGATGTATGATAAGCAACATTGCTTGTAACAGCTTTATTCTATCAATTTCACTTCCAGTGTGATATAAGTTATTGCAAAGTCTCATGTAAAAGATAAATGGATATATCTAGTTCCAAAAGTAAATGTGTGCTGAAGATATAGCAGAAAGCTTAGGGATTTGGGTAGGTACTCAAAGCACCATTCAGGTCAGTAATTGTTATCATTCATATTGATCTAGAGATGATTTATTATTGGGACTGATCTTTGATCGAATGTAGAATCCTAGGACTTTCTACCTGAAGATGCTGCTGGGCTGTTGTTGATGTGAGTCGCAGGCGTGCGGTATGCGCACGTCTTTTGACCAGTTCACGCGCGATTTCAACAATACTAACAAGTGAAATTCCGTGTTCGATAAGAACATATACAAAAATGACTCATCAAGTTTGATCTGCGTAACAGACTGTTTAAAGGAAGATAGGAATGACATGTGACAATTATGTGACAATTATGTGACAAATATGTGACAATTATGTGACAAATATGTGACAATTATGTGACAATTATGTAACAATATTTATGTGATTATATGTAACAATAATTATGTGGATGGTCAGTTTTAGGTGTGCCTCCCCTGAAGGACATCAGGTTTGACCTCCCAAAATGATCAATTTGGTTGGTAAATAGCGCGACAAGTTGCCCTTTTTTAGTGCAGCTCCATTTTCAAACCTCGCATTTTAGGAGTAATGTTTTAAAACTTTTTCGAAAATTCATATCAATGCGACAAATATATTTAAACCAATATTTGTTAGACGCCACATAGGTATACTACCTTTTTGGGCAAGTATAGCCTAGACTATGCAGTCGAAAACTCAGCAGCATCCCCAGTCTCCGTACTACCGCCACTCTGAAACTCAGTGATGCGACATTCCCAGTTCAATCCTACTACCGCTCGCCTGAAACATTTGGTCACTAACTCTAACTCCGGGATGCATAACATCCTGAAGTCTATATAAGTTAACCCGATTCCCCTTCAAAAGGAATCATGCACGAATAAATAAACAATCTGGCACTTGAAGTCATCAAAGAATCTAACAATATCAATACGACAAATATATTTAAACCAATATTTCAAAATCATACAAACCAAATTACAGTTTTAATATACAGCATGACATGAAAATACTTTAGTTTTATCCCTTTTGACTGTTGATTGGAAGACTCCAAGAATAGTATATTAGCAATTGTCCAGATATAAAATATCTGATTACTACTTCTATTAAAAGTTGGTGTGAATACTCTTGTCGCACTGGTTTGAATAATTTAAATATTAGTGAATAATGTTGTCGCACTGGTTTGAATAATTTTGAAAAACACTGTTATCGCAACAGCGCGAATGGGTAGTAGAGAGTAGATCTTGAAACAGCCAAGGTAATAATGTACAGACAGATTTGCTACTTCAACATTTAGTCTTTGGGTACCAATGTCTTCCGTAGATTTTATTTTCTTGTCAATGACTAGCGAATTCTACCCCAAGCTCAGCAGATGTACTAGAGTTATTGAATATTTATAGTCACGTGATCGTATGTGTGCATATAACCTGTTTTTAATAGCGCATTTGACAACACCAAAAAAATCGCGACACCAAAAAGATTGCCACATCACCAAATTATCACTAAAAGGTTATTACCAAACGATTATCACCAAACGATTATCACCAAAAGATCATCACCAAAAGATTGCCACACAGCATGTTTTCCTAAACCAAGAAATTACTTCTATTTACAGACAGTCAATGAAAATGACAGTATGGCAAGATGTCATTTGTGCTAAAAGTGCATTTACTACGACATGGCAATAGTGATGACTTGAATCGTCCATCGTTCATAATTCACGCATCCGATTCTTCAGCTATGGCTCTCAAAATATTAGTCACAAAGCAATTTGATTTCAAAATGTTCATGTTTTGGACCTCTTCTAAATTGCTGATCATTTTCTTTGGGAGCATCAGAAATCAATCCACTCAGTTCATTCGAACCTCCCTTGTCGTTGCCACTGCAAGTGCAGACTCCATAGATCCATTCAAATACGTTGTCAAAGTCCACCACACGCTTGAGGCGCTTCCCAATGAAAATTTCGATGAAAAAACGACCCATTTTGGTATGATTGATGAAAGGATCGAACATGGAAAGAAGCTTGAAGGTTCAAATTTGGTTCATTTGTCGTGTTCAGTGCCCTTACAAGGTGATTAAAGTCATCTACATGCTCTGGATTATTTAGAGGTCGACATCTTCCTTTTCATTATGAACGATGAAATTCTGTATAAGAGTTATATGTTCTTGTCTGCCCCAAGAAATGAGATATCAACAATATTCCAAAGGATGATGAATAAGTCTTGCTAAAGATTATCCAAAGGCAGTTACCCGGATTACGAGTAGCTAATTGGTAGTACGAATGGAATCCATGTTGCCAAGGAAAATGATGGAATTTTGACTGTGTTTCCAGGTTCCACGGAGATTGGCATCTATATCATGATACTGTCTTTGAATACTACCACAAGCTCTATCATTTTATTAGCGTGCTTACGTATGGAAACGTTTTGGTTGACTCAAACGTGTGATGGTATTGGAAATCTTGTTCATGCTACTTTTTGAATTTAAAGAATGAAAGCATATTAAATTGGCCCTAACTTCGACAAGAAAACTAACCTGCCAATACTTCGCATTACGATAGATGGAAATGACTCTCTAAATATAGTCTTCATTATGAGAATTAGCAGTTAACCTCTTGCAATAGACAAATCTAGGTTTATAGAAAAATATGTATCATTCCCTAAGAAGTACCTGTATTTAAATCGACTGGCTAACCCATACTTGAAGATATTCTAGGTCATAATTAGGATATTTTTGTTATAGATGTAATTGATTGCTCAACACTGAAGTATTGAGCGGTTTCAAATTGTTAGATGAGGTTGAAGTATTAGTCTCTTTGAATAAAGAGTTTTTCAAAATTATTCATACTAGTGCGAAAAAAATATTCATACCAATATTTCAAAATTATCAAACTAGTGCGACCAAATTATCAAACTAGTGCGACCAAATTATCAAACTAGTGCGACCAAATTATCAAACTAATGCGACCAAATTATTCAAACTAGTGCGAGAAATTATTCAAACCAAATGCAAAATGCTTCACACCAACGTTCAATAGATTTCTGTAATTAGATATTTTTTTCTGGACGATTGATATTATATACTATTCTTGGAGTCATCAATCAACGGCCGAAACGGACTAAACTAGTTTCCATGTTATGCTGTATATTAAAACTTGTATTGGTTTGAATAATTTTGAATTATTGGTTCGAATAATTTCGAAATATTGGTTCGAATATTTTTGTCGCACTAGTATGAATAATTTTGAATAATACTGTACAAGATATTCTATTTGTTAATGTAGCTTCTAAGTAATCCACTGTTCCGAGGGGAAATAGTAGAGATTTATCTGTTAGTCTTTTCATATTCACGTCAATATGTATTCTATATGCCTATAGAATCTGCTACCAGATACGCTCTTCGATACTGTAGTATGAAAGCTAGAAATTTAATCAGCGAAATACTTGTAGAATCTTAAAACTTAATATTATCAGAACCAGATAATAAAAACAAAGCTTAAATTCTTTTATAGTGCTACTTTTTAATATTCAAGACTTATACAGATACAGGTAGGTTATGCCTTCCAAGACCAAGGTGTATGATGGTGCAAAGTGGTTGTAAACTTGTCACTACTCTGCAACCTACATACAATCCATTTGCCTGTATACACTACATCTAATAAGTACCATGAATCAAATCATGTCAGGTACTCCTTGACACAACTGAAAGTCAAAAGACAGTGTGATAGCCGAGGTGCGTGAATCGCGAAACTTCAGACTTTGATCTTCAACTAGTCTGAGTGTTGCGCGCCAGATGGCTGCAAAAATCCATGCGTATCATTAAGTATGCGGTTATCTAGCCGTCACTTTACATCTACCTGAATAGGTTTTAACAAAATTCCAAGTATTCTGAGTAAAGAAGCTGGTGTATTATTGTATCGGCAACTGGATATTTGGGTCCACCTTCCACAACTTACTGACAAAAGTGTAGGTGTTGCAAGCCTACAGAAAAAAATGAGTCTTCAACTTGTCGTTGATTAAGGTCAAAGCTTGAGATTGGGTGGCTTCGAAACCGCGTATTCTTTAACCAATATTTTCTCTAGTGAATAAGACCATTTTTCGTGTATATAAGGGTAAGTCATGTTTATCTAGCTGGGAACTTATAATAACATGGTTCCGCTACTAGGCCTACCAGTAGTTTCTCACGTGTAGCTGTGAAAGATTCTGCTACATTAAAGATTTAGTCACTTGAAATTGATAATAACAAAGACGTATTATCTGTTTGGTGATACTATGACATCCTATTACCTTGGTTGAGTTATGGATCACCGGAGGTACGGATATTTGATGTAGACATGGAAGTAAAATATTTTTTGAAAGTATTCAAACCTGCGCGCAAAATGTTTCGAACCAAGAAAACAAAATAAATAATTCAAAATTGTCGCACCCTCTCACACAATTCTTCAAACCAATAATGCAAAGTTTCGCATTCCCTCACACAATTCTTCAAACCAATAATCCAAAGTTTCGCATTCCCTCACACAATTCTTCAAATCAAATGGCATAATGTTCCACACCACTTTGAAATTCAATATTCTGAAAAATGAATCTGAAGAATTAACTGATAAGAACTACCTTTGGAGTCATCCAATCAAGAATTTGAATGGACGATTTTAATTATTTTTTTGTTTTCCGTGTACAGCAACTTTACAGTGTACGAAATGTTTAAATAATTGATTTGTTTAACTTTGGTAGTGGGGTTTGAATTTTTTGCGCGCTGATTTTGTAGTTTTGAAAAACATCGTAAACAGTGAATTTTAAAATTCTTCAAACCAGTGCGCAGAATTCTTCAAACCAGTGCGCAAAATAATTCAAACCAATAATTCAAAATTTTCAAACCAATAATTCAAAATTTTCAAACCAATAATTCAAAATTCTTCAAACCAGTGCAACAAATTTATTCACATCAATACAAGCTTTAATTTACAGCATAACATGGAAACCACTTTAGTTTTGTCCATTTCGACCGATATTTCGAAGACTTCAAGAGTAAAATATAAGCAATCCTCCAGATGTATAATATCTGATCACTGAATTCTATTAAAAGTTAGTGTAAAATATTATGTCATTTGGTTTGAAGGATTCTGCGAAGTGGTGCGAAACTTTTGAATAATTGGTTTGAATAATTTTGCGCGCTGGTTTGAATAATTTTGAAAACACTTTATATGACAGCTAATTATGCTCACTCACGATATGAACTTGCACTTTTTAATGTCATCCACAAGAATTGGTCAGCATCCAGCTCACATGTATAAGTGAATCCAGAGAGTATAAAAAGTATTCTTGGTGTAGTGAATTTATTATATGAATGTGTCCCAAGAGATACATTGAGATTAGGATAAGCCTGGAAGAGTCTCTAATTAGTGACGTGGCACTGTATATTGTAGACTCCAGCTTGGAAAACCATTTATCACTAGCCCAATATATCTATGAGTATAAATAATAATCAGATATCAAAGGAGAAATATTTGCGCCAATTTTTCTTCGTCAGTAAGTGATGTTTACTTTCCATCAGCATCATGCGATGATGAAGACTGAGCCTGAGTGCGGGGCGTGCATACACCGAAAAACTCAAGCTATTACAATGCACTGTGAGATCCAGAAATACAATGTTTTTCAAAATTATGCGCGCAAAATTTTTCATACCAATATTTCAAAATTACTCAAACTGGTGCGACAAAATTATTCAAACCAGATAGAAAATGTTTCATACCAATTTTTAATAGATTTAGTAACAGAAGATTTATATTTGGAAGATTGCACTTTTATACTACCTGGATTCTTGAAATAAACGGTCGAAATGAGTAAAACCAGTTTCCATGTTATGCAGTAATTTAGAACTTGTATTTGGTTTGAATATTTTTGAAATATTGGTATGAATAATTTTGAAATATTGGTATGAATAATTTTGAAATATCGGTATGAATAATTTTTTTGCACTAGTATGAATAATTTTGTCGCACTAGTATGAATAATTTTGTCGCACTGGTTTGAATAAATTCGAAAAACACTGTAACATTTAATACTTGAAAAATGGCAAATAGTTAATGGTCCTCCAGCATACGAACTCACATATATCTTGTACTCTAAAAATTTCCTACAATAGTCAATTGGCTGTCACGTCGAGATGAGCAGTTGCCCAGCCACGACAACCGTCAGACTAACAATGGGCCCATACTGTCGTAGGTAAAAATGCTATATGAAATCTCTGCTTTGACAGGCCCCATGGCGATTCCTCTTCTACTTTTACTGTTAGATTCTTTGATGACTTCAAGTGCCAGATTGTTTATTTATTCGTGCATGATTCCATTTGAAGGGAAATCGGGTTAACTTATATAGACTTCGAGATGCTATGCATCCCGAAGTTAAGCTAGTGACCTAATGTTTCAGGTGAGCGGTAATAGGATGGAACTGGGAATGTCACATCATTGAGTTCCAGAGTGGCAGTAGTACGGAGACTGGGGATACTGCTGAGTTTCTGACTGCACAGTCTAGGCTATACTTGCCCATAAAGGTAGTATACCTATGTGGCTTCCAACATTTACAGCGTAGCTATAATTTAAAGATGTGGATATTGTACTTCTCACGGTGTATCTGACATTCACTGCTAAAATCAATGAGTTACTTGGATCATTGGTGTAAAACTTTGTGGTTGTAGGTATAATACTTATTTTATTTTGTGATGATTAACTATATCTTTAAAAAGCTGTTTTGTATTGACTTCGGTAGAAATGCATGTGAATGCGAGAACCGTACCCAATCATCAGTAAATCTACTAGTACTTCACACACATTTAATAGGAAAGTTTCTAAAGCAAAAAATCGATATCTTCACATTTTTCCATTATTAGTAATTACGATTATAGGTTGCATAATTTCGCAATCTTCTAAGGTACTATTACTGTTGTCTATGGTAAGTAACAAGTAGGTGAATGACAAGACTCTTGAGATATTATTTCCGCAATAACTCGGAAACGGTGTATTTCTGGTAAAATCTATCCGGTGAGCTATTGACTCTCAGCTGCTATCATATCTTTGACTTTTGATTCCTAGTATTGATCCCTAGTTTGACACTAGTATTAGTACTACAATTGAAGTTTTCAGTGAAGACTAAAGTTGATATAGTGATATAGTCTGTCTCTTAAATTAATCGAGACAACACTATTCGGCAATCATGGTATTCTGACAATAGAATAACCACTATCTAGTGCACGTGATTGTGTAGCGAGATTAATTGTGGCTACAAAGCCTTTTGATTCGAAGTCTGCATGTTGTAAGGGTATATAAACAGAACCAAGGGTCTTCGAAATGGTGGTTTCTGCAAATAAATTCAAGATGTAGAAGAAAAAAGAAGTTCCACTGGGATATCGAGATGGATCTTTATTTAGTATTACTCCGCTTCTAAACTTCCGAGAACTTAAGTCAAGTCTTTTTGAATAAAAGTCTTTTCTACCCCAATTCCACAAACAAATATTTAACTTACCAAAAACCCCACCTAAGAAATCTCAAAGAGGGTGCTCCCATTGTGCGTGGTACCCATTTATTTAGGTATTCTTTGCCCAAGGTGCGAACAGAGAGACCGCTGCATAATAGATAAGAGGAAGTGAAAAAATAAAGGAATCTTGGAGAGTAATTTCAAAATCACTTAAAGATATAGTGAAATCTAGCGCAATCAAAAATCGTGTGCTTACTTTTCAGCTTTTGGCTGGAAGAGTACCCGAATGTCAGGTACATAATGTAGAAGCTTGCATTCACGAATGGCCAAATGTGCACGACTTCTGCAATGCGTGACTCTTTTATCTTTTGAATCTTGCCTAATCCCCTATTTATCAGATCGGTAAATTTTCTAACAGCTACTTGAAATATCATGAAACTTATTCATTTTTTTATTGCAGCATTTTGTACCGCTACTACCTTGACACACGTGACTCCTCCATTAGTGTTATTTGCCAAAACCAACACCACCTGGATACCACTTAGAGGCAAAAAAGATGACTTGATGACTTACTTGTTTTCTCAAAATTCTTCTGCTCCCCCATTTGAGTTCATCTTGAAAAACAACTATATTATGACACCAGAAAGAGACAATCCACAGTATGTGGGATTTTTCCTCCGAACTTTTGCCATTGGTCCTGAGTTCATAAAGAATCGTTTTGAGTATGATGAGGAAGGGAAGATTCTCCATAAGTCATTTTTTAAGTGTGACGTATCCAATTCAAATTTCATTTTAATGTATGGGCGCGGTGTAAAACATTGCACCGCGGTGGATGTACACCTCTTGCCTTATGACAATAAAACTATGTCTCCCATAAAAAACATACCAGTTTCTTATGTGAAAAAATTGATGGACGTTAGTAAAATCTCTTCTGGAGAAGTGGGGAATTTCAACGAGCCTTTATTTCTCCATGTTAGAATTGGTAACAAATTCATACCACTTTCCGGGTTAGCAGATGATACTTCGAGAATTGGTATTTTTGTTTGGGGGAGTACATTGCTCCCCCCCATCGAACTCACTTTTCGTGACGGCCACTCTAACACAAAAAACACCCCCATTCCGCACAGTGTGGGATTTCACAAGCACTATCTCTCCTACGGTCCTGGTATCAAATCTAAGGGCTGGCAATTGAGTAAAGCAAAAAGGATTAAACACTTCAAGTTCTATTCATGCGCAGCCTATGACGTTATTTACCGCACTTTGAGTGTGATTGCTCTTGACAGAAATGATACTGAAAATTGCTTTAGGGTAAGTATCTACCTTAAGCCTATTGTTACGGCCAAGGGTAAGCACTAAAAAGGATTTTTTATTTTTTATTTTTTTTCTAGTTTTTTTAAGCATTTGTTTTTTACGATCTATAGTTGTGAACTTCAGCGGGTCAAGGTTGAAAACTCCACCAACAACCTGCTGCGTAGAAGAATGCATGGATATGCGCGTCAGTATCAATATCGCGCATAGCATATTTCAGCTTCTGTTGAAGGTTTTTTATCATAATGGATATGAAAGTTGTAATTTAGATGACCAAAATGTATGAGGCAGTGCACGGCTGATGGAAACTCTTCATTCTTTGGTACATGCATATAGTTCATCACGTGTATGCATATAACACAATTGGGGAGTATCTTTACTCCGTACAAGCTAGGTACACGTTAACACAACCCTAGCATCTGAAATGTAACGATAATTTCTTCTTGTAAAACTATCCACTAAACGAGGATGAAATTTATGGTAAAAGCCTTAAACTCAATTTTAGATGAAATCATGTGTTCTACTAAACGTTGGCATACAGTGTTTTTCAAAACTATACAAACCAGCGCGACAAATCCACCAGCGCGCAAATTACTCAAACATTTCAAAGTTTCATACCCCTTCGCACATTCAAATCAAATACAACTTTTTATATAGGAAAAAAAGCAAACCAGATAAAACCGTCCGTTTGACCCTGCATTGGAAGATTCCCAAATTTAGTAATGGGGTAATCGGTACTCGGTACTCGGTAATCATCTAGAAAAAATTTTAAGAATATCGATTCTGATAAAAGTTGGCGTGAAACACTATGCCATTTGTTTTAAAAGATTGTACCGAGTGTTTTGCAAATTTTGAATTATTGGTTTGTTAATTTTTGTTTTCTTGCTT
The DNA here is from genome assembly GCA_008065195.1 of Metschnikowia amazonensis. NCBI lineage: Eukaryota > Fungi > Ascomycota > Pichiomycetes > Serinales > Metschnikowiaceae > Metschnikowia > Metschnikowia amazonensis. The sequence goes on from VATE01000080.1 coordinate 22,353, forward strand.
CCAAACATTTTGCGCGCTGGTTACTTTTGAAAAACTGCACCATGTGGAAGAATCGTGATCTCAACATTCCGGTGCAAAAGGATGCATCATATGAAATTCTCTTATAGTTCCTAAACAATTTTCACAATGCGTCACCTGACCGACTGAATGACCCCCTGGCCTATATATAGGGCCGTCACCATTTATTCCCAGACCATCAATCTCCATGAAGCACTTTATCTTCGCTCCTCTCTTAGTCTTCACTGTGTGGGCTCACTCCAGCACATATGTATTCTGGGTAAAAATAAATGGTACTTTGGAGCCACTTCACAATCCGGGTACTGACGATGCTCGTGATTGGATGGCTTGGGGGAACGCATCGGCCATGCCAACTGAGTTCTTGTATGTAAATGGCCGTGCTCACTCCCGTAACGCGTCGAACCCCGGGAAGATTGTTTCCAGTACTGAGTTTCGCTTTGAAGGTTTTCAAAATGGGTCTGATTTGAGCATGGATAAACAAGGAAAGCTAAATGGGCTGTTCTACGCGTATTTTCATGCTTCTGGTAATGTCAAGACAGTATATAAGCTGCGAGTATTTCCTGAATGCTCTCCAGTGGAGGTATTCTTTTTGCCATATAACAGAACAACTAGGACGCCGATAAAATCTCTTATTTCCGAAAACAATAGAGTCAATGTGAGTGCGAAGCGAGAGAAATCTAGCCTAAATAGGCTCCCTCATGTCTTCTTTATCAAAACGAATGGCACCTTGACGCCACTTTCTCATTTGGTTTGGAAAGTATTGGATACCCCACCCATACATGTTGGATTTTTTGAATATGGAGAACATTCCAGGCCTCCTTTTGAATTCACCATTCAAAATAACACTGTGTTTACCCAAAACATATCTACTCCGGGGTACGTAGGGTTCTACAAGGATCAGTTTGCATTCGGACCTATTCCACCAGCTCATCTCAAATTGAATACAATGGGGAAGATCCAAGATCACTTGTATTCGTGTAGGTGGTCTGGTTTCTCCAGTCGCCAAATTTGGATTATCCCTTCACACTCTATGGTATGTGCTGAGGCGGAGATCTACCTCTTGCCATATAACAGAACAAGTGGACGCCCAATGGAAAGGCCGTATGAGCAAGACTCTTATACAAAACCTGATGCAGGCAACCATACACATTCTATACCCAAAGTTTATGAACAGTTTGAAAGTCATGTTGACAAGACCTATTCACCACCACCAGACATCCCATATGTCTTCTTCAGAAGAACAAAAAAAAGATGGATTCCCCTTTCCACCAAGTTCTCTAAACATTATTCTAAGAATATTTTTACCCTTCTAAAGCTGAAGACTGCACCAATTGAGTTCATATTAAAGGATGGTATCGCGTATACTAATACATCTAGTCGAATGTTCGCAGGTGTTTATGGTGAAAATTTGGGGTACGGAGTTTCTGAAACGCGCACTCGATTCTACTTTAATCATAGAATGAGGGTTAAAAACAAGCTTTTCTACCGATGCAAAAACGGCAACTATTCTCACCTAATTGTGAGTAATGAAACTCGCACCACATGTAGAAAAGTGAGAGTCTTTCTCTTGCCTTATAACAGAACAAGTGGGCTCCCTATGATAGGTCTGTATGCCAGACAATAAGGACCAGATTCTGCCATAGTACAAGCACTGGAAATGCGTTGGTATCTAAGTTAGCATTCAGCCTTAGGTTAACAAGCCTTAGGTTAACAAGCCTTAGATTAAAAAGCCTTTTGTTCAGCTACTGAGCCGTATTTGGTAGTTTTGATTGAACCTGGAGAACTTGTGTATTGCTGCGAAATTTTATGCAATCGTATTTCGATGCTATTCAGAAATGAGAAATGAATGGAACCGAGAAATTTAAGTTCCGGTATGGAACAGTGTTTTTGAAAATTCATACCAGTGCGACAAAATTTGTCATACCAGCGCGACAAAATTATTCATACCAATATTACAAAAATATTCATATCAATATTACAAAATTATTCATATCAATATTACAAAATTTTTCATACCGAACACAAGATTTAATATACAGCATAACATTAAAATTAATTTAGTTTTGGCCGTTTAGTCCGTTGATTGGAAGACTTCAAGATTAGAAAGTAACAGCTATCAGTAAGATATAAAATATCAGATTACTGAAAACTCTTAAAAGTTGGTGTGAAGTTATGCCATTTGGTCTGAATAATTTTGTCGCACTGGTATGAAAAATTTTCAAATATTAGTATGAATATTTTTGTCACACTGGTATGAAAAATTTTCAAATATTGATATAAATATTATTGAAAAATACTGTATTGGAGTGAAGCTTCACCTTTATTTGCCACTGAAATGGCAGGTGTGTGCATATAACCATAGGGATGGCTCTATCAGGAAGTCAAAGGCCCAGTTGTAAACAACTTGATAGCTGAGATGCATATATCGCACAACCTCAGACTTTGAGTTTCAACAGCGTATAACTGGTGTAGCATTGTCGAATTTTGTGGGTTATTGGAGAAGTAGAAGAAATTTAATACGAGCGGGAATAATTTTCTGAATACATTGATTATTAGATTTTCGTTAGTGTTGGAGGTGATTATGATTTTTTGCATTGACGTAAGAAAAATGGATATTCGCCTTATCGCACATCTGAACTAAATTCACAAATATCTCACGAAATGCGAATCCACTATGGTATAATGATTCCTGGGGAAGTACAACCTAACACATATTCTCAAACACTGTGGATTTCAAAATTGTTTAAGATGTGGACTACTTAGAGCACTGTATTAAATTAATTATTGAGCAGTTTGGTTGGAGGGGATGCTAGATTCAGTACATCAAGTTCATCTAACATCATTGAGATTCGTCAAAAATGGCTCGAGCATTACAGTCTTTCAAAATTATTCATACCAGCGCGCAAAATTATTCATACCAAATGGCATAATGTTTCTCACCAACTCTTAATAGTTTTCAGTAATCAGTATTTATATCTTGCTGATTGCTATTGCATTCTATTCTTTGAGTCCTCTAATCAACGGTTGAAACGGACAAACTAAATTAGTTTCCATGATATGCTGTATATTAAAACTTGTACTTGGTATAAATAATTTTGAAAAATACTGTACTTAGAGGGAACCCATGGGTAGTGCGCGACATTCATGGTCTAACCTGAGCAGAATAGAATATTATGGATCTACAACACTTGTAAATAAGCGACTCAAGAATATATCTAGCGGACTCATTAGAGGCCGAATCATAGAAATATTCAGGATAAAAACTTGCAGAATTAATTCGTCATGGGAAAATTCAGGCATGCGTGCAAGCGAGGAAACAGAGATACCACCCACCAATTTGATTCAGAGGCAATCATAAGATATCATTTTTCGGGCCACTAATCTCAGATATATATCATAGGTTGTCACTTTCCTTTGCATCATGTGCATATTCGTCGATTTCACACCAAATAGGTAATTATCTGTTTGGGTATGATCCTGGCATGAATCTCGGTGGTTCAAAGCCTTCCTTTTTAATGTGAGGTTGAATGACTTTGACCTCAAAAGCTTCATACAATTATCAAAATGGGTGGAATCTATTCGTCTCTATCGCCAGTTTTCGTAGTAGCTACTTCATTGTTGATGGTGAAGCCGGAAAGAGGCTTAGCCTTGGATCGTCAACACTAAAAAAATTGAGTTCGCGAAAAGGACAACAGACGCGTCTAAGCAGTTCCTTATCAATAAGAATGGGATAACGCGCGCCAAGCACAATAGTGTTCAAAATTATTCAAGCCGGTGCGACAAAATTATTCATACAGTCTTTTTCAAAATTATTCATACTAGTGCGACAAAATTTTTCATACCAAATAGCATAATGTTTTACACCAACTTTTAATCGAATTCAGTAATCAGAAATTTTATTTCTGGACGATTGCTCATTCATAATAATCTAGGAGTCTTTCAATAAAGCTCCAAAAGCGATAAAACTAAAGTAGTTTCCATATTGTCTTGTGTATAAGAACTTGTATTTGGTTTGAATAATTTTGAAATATTGGTATGAATAATTTTGTCGCACTAGTATGAATAATTTTGAAAAATACTGTACCAATATTTCAAAATTAATCACACTACGACAAAACTTTTCAAACCAAAAGTAATGTTTCACACCGACTTTTGATAGAAGTCAGAAATTAGATATTTTATATCTGGATGACTGCTCTTATATACTTTTTCTGGAGTCTAATCAACGGTCGCAACGGACAAAACTAAAGTAGTTTCCTTGTTATGCTGTATATTAAAACTTGTATTGGTTTGAATAATTTTGAAGTATTGGTTTGAATAATTTTGTCGCACTAGTATGAATAGTCGCAGTAGTATGAATAATTTTGTCGCACTGGTATGAATAATTTTGTCGCACTGGTATGAATAATTTTAAAAAACACTGTAGTTCCCGTCGAAGTAATCATATTCCTTCTGGAAGTCACATAATTGTTGACCAATCAGAGGTGCTTCTTAAATTCACATAAGATGATTCTTTAAGGAATTAGTCACTCAAAAACATACAAAAGTATACTTGTCTTTTCTATTTTACGGCATTTGACTCCAAATAGCCAAGGAATTTTATAATTGAACACGGTGACGAGAAAATATCAAGAATTTAAGCCTCTTTTTTATCAATAGCGAAGTTGGTCGTTCCAAGGCTGTGCTACATTGTTTACTCTAATGCAGGTCACGATTCTCAGCTTAGATGCGCAGTAAACATCAGTACATCTTTACTGATAACCAAGGTGAATCAACAGTTGGAGGAATTCATGGAAAAAATTAGATCTGATGGGCTGGTCAAAAGATTAGATTCATGTAGTACTGGAGATTTTTTCAGAGTAAACTAGTACAAGTGGATCTAATGTAAAGGCTTGATAATGTCTCAGAGAAGGTTATGAGTCTAGTAACTAGTAGGATGAGCATATATTTTTAATTCTCAAGTTGCATCACGGCTTTTTGAGTCTTATTGAAGGCCACTATATACTCTGAACGTGACCTAAACCGCAGCGACATAGTGTTTGATAAATAGTCAATTATCTGTTTCATTCATGGAGTGCACATATGATTTAAATCGGACGTTACGACCGTAGTAAACCGGTGGGTGTACTTGAACAATAGAATACTGAATAATGTATTTTGGCGGAAATTCCAAGAAGTCTAGGAATATCAAGAAGTCTGGAAATATCAAGAAGGCTGGAAATATCAAGAAGGCTGGAAATATCAAGAAGTCTGGAAATATCCTGGAATATACCTCTGAATGTTGTGGATATCGCAGTAGTGGTCTCACATGACGACCCACGCAGCGGCTTGAGACTTTATAGACAGTAGTAACGATATTTAGGACGCTAAAAATTCCATTCTCAAGAAAATATGCATCCGTAAGAAAAAAATGCTTGGTTGTAATTTTCGTGTATGTACCATACAGGAAATCAATGTAGATGTAGTTCCAAGAATATGTCTCACTCAAATATCTCGCCTAATGAAAAAGGATATCACTATATATAACAAGCCATGTACGCCACTTTTCAGAAACACAACTCGCTATGAAGATAACTCATTTGATCCTCGGCTCTCTTGTTGTAGCCACTTCATGGGCTAAATTCGAAGGCACCTACGCCTTCTTTGTTAACGTTGGGGGTAAATTGAAGCCGCTTGAAGTTTTGGAACAGTTTCCATTTTTGAGCTCATTGGTTTGGGGAGACTCAACTTATGTGACCGAATTTACCTACACAGACGGTATTGCTATTTCCGCCACCTCGGGGCTAAGAGGGTCTATTGTGCTTGGTATTGGTAATGGCATTCGATTAAGTGAAACAGCTTCTGGAACAAAATTGATTTTAGAAGAAAAAACAAACAAAATTTTGAACGCTTTTTACTATTCCTGTGAAGCTGATCAAGTGTATTATGGTTCAAAAGTCCTGATAATTGAAGGTCAAAAGATTAATGAGAAGTGTTTCCTTGTGGATGTACACTTCATGGAATATGACAAAGAAACTAAGGGTCCCTCAGAAAACCTGTATGTGCCAGTGTTTTATGAATTTTTTACACGTGTTTTCTACGTCACAGGTAAAGATGATTTGGAGCCAATCACCATAGAGACGTCCGAGGAGTTTTTGTTTTCGAATAAACGTACCTTATATCATGGAAAGTCTAATGTTACACCACTCGAGGTTATTACCCAGCATGATTACGCTTTTACCGAAATAGGGAATCAATACTCGGGCTATTTGGTGTTTTCTGAAAATCGTTTTGAGATAGATAGAACCTCGATGGCTTCATTGGGTTTGACTGAAAACTGGAAAGTGCTGGCTAGGCGTTTATTTTCGTGTGAAACCGATGAATCCGAACATCGAAGAATTGTGCTCAACCCATCTAAATGTTCGGATTGGAAGGAGGTAGATATTTACCTCTTGCAGAATGACAGAGAAACTGGTAAGCCAAAGGAAGGAGAGTTTCGGCCACTGAAAGATGAGCTGATTCCACATGCCTTCTTTTTCAAAGAAAAGGGGATTTGGAGGATTGTTTCCTTTAAAATTGATGGAAATGGGCGGCCTTTATACGCTATGGCTTCACCTATAGGGGTAGACAAGCATTTCGAGTTTTCCTTGAAAAACAATATTGCTTGTACTCAGAACACACGTTATCCGGAGTTTGTGGGATTTAATGATATCGATTTGACCTTCGGTGAAAATATTCAACAGACTCCCTTTGAATTTGATAATGAAATGAAGATAACAAATCATCACTTCTATTTATCCCCTGATCGCAGAGTTTTTGTTGATGTCGATAGATATGTTCCGTTGCCTGAGATCGATATGTACCTCTTACCTTTAAACAGAGCAAATGCAAAACCTTTCGGTCGTCTGGATATGCCAGAGGAAGATGATTGGCTGAGGAGTGCATCATGGCAGAGTAATCCAACGACAACTACACACCTGCCAGAGGAAGTTGATTGGCAGAGGAGTGCATGGCAGTATTGGAGTATTCCAACGACAACTACACACCTGCCTTAGGTCGTGTCCGTGGAATTCGTGGATTTATCTTAGGGGATGTTTTTTTTTTCATATAAATGTTACGATAAATATATGGTTAGAGAAAGTTTAGGCAAGCGCAAATTTAATATCTCCGATGAGAACCGAAGCTTGATGCAGTAGAGAAAAAAGATGTACAGTGTTCAAAATTATTCAAAGCGCGAAAAATACTTCATACCAATATTTCAAAATTATTTAAACAGTGCGACAAAATTCAAACCAATATTTCAAAATTATTTAAACAGCGCGACAAAATTCAAACCAATATTTCAAAAGTTTCATACCACTTCGCACACTCTTTCACACCAATTTTTATTGACTTCAATATTCAGAAATCTTAAATATGGAAAATTACCTCATATTTACATATAGGAGTCTTTCAATCAAGCATCAAAAAGGCCAAAACTAAACTAATTCCATGTCATCCTATATACAACAATTTGAATTTGGTTTGGAAGATTGTGCAAAGAGGTACGAAACTTCTTGAAAGATTGGTTGAATAATTTTGTCGCGTAAGTTTGAATACAGTAATTTTCAAAATAATTCACACCAATGCGATAAAATTATTTAACCAATGCGATAAAATTATTTAACCAATGCGATAAAATTATTTAACCAATGCGATAAAATTATTTAACCAATGCGATAAAATTATTTAACCAATGCGATAAAATTATTCATACCAATGCGATAAAATTATTTAACCAATGCGATAAAATTATTCATACCAATGCGATAAAATTATTCATACCAATGCGATAAAATTATTCATACCAGTCTGACAAAATTATTCATACAAATATTTCAAAATTATTCAAACCAAATAAAAGTTCTAATATACAGCATAACATGGAAACTAATTTAATTTGTCCGTTTGGCCGTTGATTAGAAGACTCCAACAATAGAATGTAACAGCTATCAGCAAGATATAAAATTATGAATACTGAAAACTATTTAAAAAATGGTGTGAAATAATGTCATTTGGTACGAATTATTTTGTCGCACTGGTATGAATAATTTTCAAATATTGGTCTGAATAATTTTGTCGCACTGGTATGAATAATTTTCCTATATTGGTATGAGTAATTTCTCCCGTAAGTTTGAATAATTTTGAAAAATACTGTACCTAGGTGCAGGGCCAGGTATGTAGAGAGGATAACTCCGTATCCGCGTTAAATACCCGTTTCTCGGGTGGTCCATAGAGTAACCAAGGGAAGGAAGTCAAGAACCAGTGTTCACAGCCGTGTGCACCTGGAACTGTAGTCATATTGCATCATGGAGATAGGTGAATACCGCTCCGTCAGAAGTATCTTCTATCAAAAACTTCTCAGATGTACTAGCATCTACAGTAGACATACGAGTAGTTCTCTTGTTGGGTCTGGTTGCGGGAGACATCTTGATATGTCTTCCTAGTTAGAATAGTTTGATTCATTGTTACAATCATAGGTAGTTATCTCTCCTTATATATCTTGGAGTAGGCCTTCACTAAAGCCACATTAGACTTGGCAGTGGCTTAGCCAAATGCTTGGCATTGGCTTATTTTGAGTCTAGTGCCTAATGCTTAGCGTAGGTGACATTTGATGCGCATAATCAAACTAGACTCTCAAAAGAGTGACCCAAACAGTGGCAACGACGTATCTGATCCTGCCAACAAGTACCTAGCATGTCCTGTGTCAAGGTACCGTGTTGTCATGGAGGACCTATTATGTAATGAGTCAAGGTACTTTGTTGATGTCCTATGTGTACACCCGTGCGACATGTGTACAGGACATGTCGGTGAAAATTTTCATTGAACCCGCACCAGTTCATACTCTTTGGTCTTGGAGGTGCAACTTACTTATCCCGTATATCAATATATACTAAAACATATGTTCAAACTTATGGATAAGTTATGTACAGAACAAATATGAACTGTATACAAGAACTCTTCGGTGAACAGTTTCCACAGAAAACGCAACATCTAAAAACTTTGGTCTTATAAGGTACTACTTACATATCCCTGGGTATCAATACATACTAAAAGACAAGTAAAAAGATTCATTCATCTTATTCCTGCATGTAGTGCATAAGAGAATCGATTGTGGCGTGCGCGATGCTATTATAAATGGTAAGCGGTTTTGAACAAAGGAACAATAGACAATGTCTTTAGTATTTTTTTCGAGAAGAGCGAAAATATCTCTGCATGAAGATATCCTGACGATGTTTTGGACTACACCTGAAAGAATGCAGTAGTTCTTTCACGTGATGACCCTGACAGAGTCCTGCTACGTTATAGACAGGAGTAGAGGATACTTGAACCTTCAAGTGTCTATGTCACGAGCAAAAAGAAGTATTTACAAGAAGAAGGCTTTGTGCCACGTGTACTGGAGAATACATTCTGCAGGACATTGTTATGGATATTGTTCCAAGACAATGCCTTAGTGGAATATCTCGGCTATGAGGAGAGCTTCTATTGTATATAATAAACTGAGACCACCGTTTTTCAAGAGTTTCCAAACACCGTTTTGCAAAAGTATCCAAATTTTTATGAAGCTAACCCATTTGATCCTGGCGTCTATTGTGACTGCCACTGCATGGGCTGAATTCGAAGGCACATATGCCTTCTTTGCTAAAATTGAGGGCAAATTCAAGCCGCTCGCAACTCAGTATTTTGTTGATGCGGGCCTGAGATTTACTTGGGACGACCGTTATGACACACCAAACGAATTCACCTATACTGACGGTTTTGCTCATTCCATCGAGGCATCGAACCCGAGGAGTATTGCACTTAATACTAAAGTTGGCATTCAGCTAGGACCGCTGGAAAATGCAGTTAAGTTGATTTTGGACGAAAAAACAAAGAAACTTTTGAACTCTATTTACTATACATGTTATGATGAAGCAAAAAATGTCCACACCATTCAGGCCTTTAAGTCCTTAGAAAGGTGCTCTCATGTGGATGTTCATTTCATGGAATATGACAGAGCAACTAAGGGCCCGCGCAAAGACCTGTATCAGTTAGAAGATACTGTGTGGACTCCACATGTTTTTTACGTA
>VATE01000032.1:0-103884 GCA_008065195.1 Metschnikowia amazonensis
TACGATTTACTTTTTCTAGATCTGTCTGCGATGAAACAGCGCGCTACGTACGGCGTCTGTTTGAAGCGAGGCGGTTTCATACCTCAAACCCGAACATTTTTATGTATATTTTCTCTGTAAAACGCTATACAACCTAATGATGTGAAAATATATGCTGGTTGAAAAGCTAGTTTCATTTAAAGTGAGTAAAATGGAAGCTTTAGCGAAGCCGAGGTGTTTGTTTTGTTGAAGTTTTATGAAACGAGGGTACAGTATTACGCGGGCTCCCAAGCCGGTATAGTGCATTAGCAGACAACTTAGAAAAAAAGAAACAATTCGCTTCACAGACCGACGTAACCTAATACAACAGTAAAACACCCACATTTCCTATACTATGAGAGGTATGTATCAGAAATACGCGACCACGCAAATGCTGAAAATTTAATGGCAGTCATCGCCATTGTCGTCTCATTCTTTACATGCATACTAACATGATGATAGATTACAAGATTGTTGTTTTAGGAGCCGGTGGTGTCGGTAAGTCCTCCGTCACCGTCCAGTTTGTACAGGGTGTCTACGTCGAAAGCTATGACCCTACTATTGAAGATTCCTATAGAAAACAAATTGAAGTTGACGGCAGAGCATGTGACTTGGAGATCTTAGACACGGCTGGTGTTGCCCAGTTCACGGCAATGAGAGAACTATACATCAAGTCCGGTAAGGGCTTTCTTTTGGTGTACTCTGTGACAGATGAAAACTCTTTGAAAGAATTGATGGCATTAAGAGAACAGGTGGCCAGAATAAAAGACTCCGATAACGTTCCCATGGCATTGATTGGTAATAAATGTGATTTGGATGAGGAACGTGTGATTTCCATTGAGGAGGGTATTAAAGTTTCCCAGGAATGGGGTCTTGTGCCCTTTTACGAGACCTCTGCCATGTATAAAACCAATGTGGACGAGGCTTTTGTCGATGTTGTGAGACAAATAATGCGTAAGGAAGCCCAGATGAGTGCCGAGAAGAAGCAACAGAAAGAATTACAAAAGCAGCAGGCTGCAGCATTCAAGAATGACAAGAATAGCGAAGGCGGAATGAACGGCTCGGAAGCTGATGAGAAGGCATCCAAGAAGAACCGTAAGTCCCAAAGTCTGAAGGCGCCGTCTGAGAACAAGAGCAAATGCTGTACTATAGTTTAGAGAACAGGCCTAAGCCACAATCCTCATTAATCTGGTCCTATAATCGCCTTGCTTGAGCCTGCTAGTATAGTTAATTAAACATCTACTAATGTATGTGAGGGGACAGTAAGAACACAAATATCGCTTTTATCGTCAGAATAATTGTTCGTCTGATAATTACTTGTGTTTTATGTATGCGCATATAGACTTCGCATAATCAAAGAATCCTGGACATGACATCTTGAGGCGCATTCATGAAACGTCAATCAGCATGCTTTCCTCATCCTCTACGAGTCTTGCTGATACTCAGCGACTACCTCCGTTTAATTCACTGAAGATTTCGTCCTCTCAAGAACCACGTCTGGGGAATCCCCAGGGCTTGAAGCTCAACACTGCGCTCTCTAATTTCGGCACTAGCAAAGACCTAATAACATATCTCATTCCAGATTTTAGGGCGTTCGACTACTTTTATAAGGATTTTGTGAGTTTAGATGAGTTCAACTTGGTAGAGGTAACTGAAGCTCCCGGATTCGAGATATACTTGGTAGATCAGTGGGTAAGAGACCGCAACATCGGGACTATTGTTACAGTGTACACGGGAAACGCTGACTCCAAAGTGAAGGTGAAGAAGCTTACAATCATCAGAAAGTCTTCGAAACAGTACCCTTCTAGATTTCAGGAATACCTTAATGAACTTTTGACTAATCATGCTACATTCAAAAAGATGGATAACTCGCCGGAAACTACCTCCCATTCCGAGTCTGAAATTGCCCAAGTTCCGAGCTATGTCTTAGTGACTAACATTTCTGCCATTCCACATAATCTCAATCTAATTGGTATAGTTGGAGGCGATGCTGGCTCTATCGACCACAGATATATGATCAACTCCAATTTGAGAAAACTAAACTGTGGAGGTAGATCCTTATCGCTACTATCTGAGAAGGTATCAGACGCATCAGAAGACAAGTTCAGACAAATGTATCGAATCTTGAATGGATCCATACCAATAGATTTTGCCATCCTAGAGCTAGTTAACTTGGTGCAGGTCTGCCTCTTCTATTTTGATTTGCTTGACGCAAAATACGCAGACGGTCTACTATGCCAAAAAACAGAAGATGCTATCAACAGTTGGTGGAACCTTATAGGACTTCCCCATTTCAATTCTAAACCCGACACTAAGTCTGGGATACTTTCATCCAAAACAGTTACAGGCGTGATCAGTTTGTCAATGAGTGTGAAGACTCGCTTGCAGATCTTTGGTGGGTGTGATGTTCCCAAAGACTTATTTGATTACGAGAACTTTATGATATCCGTGGGCCAATTTCAAAAGCAGACAAAGATCGAAAAAACGAGAAAGCTCGATTTGTTGACGCTCTCACGGCTTTTTTACTTCACAAATCAAGGGAACCTGACAGACAAAGATAATTTTCTCTATTCTGCTTTCGGCAATGATATGAATTTTGACGAGGCAGAATACGGGCCATCCTATGAGAATGGTTCTTCATTGGTAGTACCCTCCCTCAAACAAAAAGGCTATCCCAATTCTGCTGCCAACCCCACTGCTTCCACTTATAGGAGGAATAAGCTTTATTACTCAAAGGAGCTCAAGAAGTTGACTAAGGCAATGAAGAACACCGTTCAAGATCACATCATTGTTAAGGAAGACGAAGATGATATCTACGCAAATTCGCCCACCAACAAGACTTCTGCCAAGCTCAGACACAAATTAGCATTTAAACTTACCGAAAGTCTTGCTCCAGCGGACATGGAAACGTTGGATATTGAAGTTTTTGTCAAGAAGTGCATTCTGGGGCATACTTTAAAACGTTTGTGGTTGGGTGTCTCTGATAGCAACGCAACCCAACGAGACCCATTGAGTGATTTCCAGAAAGACTCAAAAGGTGACTCAAGTGTGGCAGCTTTGGAAACAGACGAAGCAAGGCCCTATGAGCGGAATAAAAACACTCTTGACAAACATCATCACCATCACCATCATCATCATCACCGTCACCGCCATCGCCATCACAACAATTCCCATAATTCGCCTTACCAATTCAAAGAAGGAGTGCAGTCTGATAATCCAAAGCATCACAGGAATGAGTACAATTTCGTTAGCTTTCGGGACTCAATTCCATTGACAGAGGAGAAAGCAGTCTATTCTGATCGAACGGGTAGACTTGGCAGAATGCGTTTTGCTTTTCAGGGACGTCGAGCCCCAAACAAATCAAGTTTATCGGATCCTGTACCTTCATCATATCAAGATGTCTTAGCTGGTGACAGATCAACACTGCTAATTCTTGACGCGGAGTTGCGGAAGGTTACTTCACGTCCTGAGAGCACACACAGCGAAACATTCTCCGATCAAATTGTTCAAAAAAACAACAGCGTCCAGGTGGCCGATCTTTTGAATAGGAGAAATTCATACCCTTTTGTCGCTTCCAAGAATGAAGCCAATTTGAATATCATTGAAGAAATCAATGCTGTTCAATATCAAGCAAACTCAAGTGCTCCGACTCATCTTCTCAAGAAAAGTGCAAGTTGCTCTTCTCTTGTCAAATTGCTGAGTCTGACAGAGAACACAAGCCGGGAAAAAATGAAAGTTGATTTTCTTGACATCGTTTCTGGTGTTCTCAGATTGGAAAAGATGAAAGCAGATGTATCTGATTATGAGTGTCGGGCAGTAAATAAGAGTTATGACCATTTGAATCTGGAGCTCTCCAAGATTGAAGGAACTACGTTGCAGATGGCTGCCACGAAAGAAAATTTTGAAACGGAGGAAACTGAAGTTCTCGATCGTTGGGTGAAAGACCTCACAGAAAATCTTGATAGAATGGCATTCAGGTCCCGTGACTTGCAGAAGAGAGTTGATGAAATTGAGGTTCTTCTGCTGAAGTTTGAATCACGATTACAAACCGAATGCTTGTTAAAATTGGAAAGCTTAACACAGAAACTTATTTCTTCCGCCAAATTTTCTCGAGTTTTTGTTGATGAAGAGAAGAGGAATAGAGTGATTTTTTCGTTATCGGGTGAAAGACATGTCAAGGATGAAAAAGAAGAAACTCAGGTTTACGAATTGCTTCAAGTTGCAGCAATGTTTTTCTATGATTTGATGGTGAGCATATTGCAGCTATTTTATTTCGACCGGTCCAGAATGAATCTCGAGAGGATTAGAAGCCAGTATAAAAAGCTCGACCCAAACAGAAGATACATTAACCGAGCATACAAGTTCATTGGCCGCGATTACGATGTAAAGGATGAGACTGCTGACGACTCAAAGGAATGAACTGCTTGTGGAGAATCCTGATAACAAGCAAAACCCTGATGATCTGCAAGGACAGATCTTAAGTGACTGTCAGAAGATAAGTGAAGCCTTCATTCAATAAGTCGACTAAAGAGTGCAATTTTTCTTCAGCATCCGCGGATTCAAGAAACTCAATTTGGGTATGCAGAGCCAGCTGCTTGATTGAGTCACTTAGCTTCGAAATTAAATTTCTGACTTCACTGATATTCGCTCTTATTAGCAGCTCAGTCTCATGCGACAACGTAGGCTGCGAAGTGTGGTCCTCTTGTCGCGACGCTTCTTGCTCACCAACACTATTGGCTTTTAGGTCTCTGTAGAATTGAGAGACCGCATGAATTAGATCGCTGCTTTCGCTGATCATATCCTTGAGTTTCTTTTGTGCAAAATCTTGTTCTTGGATCTCCATAATCAAGCTAAGTCTCTCTCTTCCTAAAGCCGCGATAACGGCTTCTTCTGCATCGGGTGGTGGAGCATCAGATTCCTGAATATTTTTGTTACTTGTGTCGTCTATGTTCAGAGCCGGCGCAAATGAAGTGATCTTGGTTTTCAATGATGATATCTGCTCGTCCGTTTTGAGAATATGTGAGTGAAGTACATTTGCGTAAGATGCTATTGAGCAGTGTATTTCGTAAGAGCTCTCCATGGCGTTGATTGGTGACCAAGGACCAGATTTTCAGAAGACGTTCTATGGCTATGGCTTCACCGCATAGAAAGTTTGCCACAAAGTCGAGTTGTGATGGCTTGAACTTGGTCTCACAGCGACTCTTGATTGAGAATTAATGTGCATGCGAATTGGTGCACGGGTGTTTTGCGCCTCACGACACGTCCAACATTAACTCAAATTCTCAGGTGTCCACATAACATATCCATCAACATGGTCACTATTGCTGACGCACACGAAGATTTGATCCATGATGCGGTGCTAGATTACTATGGCAAAAAATTAGCCACATCTTCGTCCGATAAGACCATCAAAATCTTTGAAATTGAGGGCACAGACAACTACAAATTGGTAGAGACGTTGGTCGGCCACGAAGGTCCTGTTTGGCAAGTGGCCTGGGCCCACCCAAAGTTTGGATCTATATTAGCTTCATGCTCATATGATGGAAGAGCCATTATTTGGAAGGAACTGCCAGAAACTCAGCAATGGTCCATAATAGCCGAGCACACTGTACACCAAGCTAGTGTCAACTCTGTTTCCTGGGCCCCACACGAGTTGGGTGCAGTATTGCTTTGCACCTCGTCCGATGGAAAAGTATCTGTTGTGGACTTTAAGGAAGACGGCACCACATCACATGTGGCATTTGATGCTCATGCCATTGGTGTTAACTCCGCATCCTGGGCGCCAGTCAGCACCAGCAAAGAGTCCAGCGGTCAGCAACAAAACTGGCAAAACCAGAGAAGGTTTGTTACATGTGGATCAGATAACTTGGCAAAGATCTGGAAGTTGGATCCAACAACTGAACAATACATCGAAGAGACCAGGTTAGAGGGCCATACCGATTGGGTTCGTGATGTGTCGTGGTCGCCTTCCGGGTTAATCCGGCCTTATATTGCCACAGCCTCGCAAGACCGGACTGTTCTTATCTGGTCTCAAGGCAACGATGGCCAGTGGAAAAAGCAACTTTTGTGTGACGATAAATTTCCAGACGTTTGCTGGAGAGCTTCATGGTCATTATCAGGAAATATTTTGGCTGTCTCCGGAGGTGACAACAAGGTCAGTTTGTGGAAAGAAAACTTACAGGGAAAGTGGGAGTCGGCTGGCGAAGTCGATCAATAATTTTACAATCATTCGACACAATACAATTAAAGTTTAGAGTTAACAATGTAGGCCCTATAAAGCGTCAATCGTGGCTTCAATGATGCGTTGTACATCTTTAGATGCTTCGTTGGCACTTTCCAAGACCTCATCATGGGAGGCCATGCCCTCATCTAACCGCTTTGGATTTGTCTCAAATGCACTTGGCGGCTTCTCTCCTAATCCAGCGTTTGTGATTAACGAGAGTGCCAACACTTCCATGCCACTGTGACGAGCAACAATAACTTCAGGAACCGTCGACATACCCACAGCATCGCCTCCTAAAGTACGAATCATCCGCACCTCTGCCCTTGATTCAAACGTGGGTCCAGCAGCAAAAAAATAGGTACCCTCATATATTTTTCTGGTAATAGACAATTCTTTGACTTTCTTAAAAAAGAGGTGTCTCAATTCGTGGCTATAAGCATCAGATAAGGGTTGGAATCTGGGACCGAATTCTTCCAAATTTGGTCCTCGCAAAGGATGATAACCTGAGAGGCCAGGGAAATTGATGTGATCGTTAATAATCATCAAGTCACCTGGCTTATATTCTGAATTAACACCTCCGGCTGCATTAGTAACTACCACCGTCTTAACACCAAGTAATTTGCACAAGCGAACGGGGAAGGTAGTTTGCTGGAAGTTGTATCCTTCATAGAAATGAAGTCTTCCAACCATGCAGACCACTGGGACTTTGTTCTGGCCAATAAAGCCAAAAATAAGTTTACCAGCATGGCCAGGGACAGTGGATACTTGAAAGCCAGGAATTTGTTCATATGGAACTTCAAGCGTTGGCTCCTTGTGTAAAATGCTGGCTATGCCACCTAATCCCGAACCACAGATGATGAGAATGCGAGGGTCCAGCAAAGGGCTATTAGAGAATTTCTCTAATTTTTTTTCCAAGCATTTCTGAGCTTCTCTTAATAATTCAAGATATTTTTCTGGCGACAATTGACTGGTTGACATGGTTAGGCGTGTGACATGAATTCGCGGCGTGATCTTGGAGAGTGACGCGGCTGTTCGTTTTCGATGGAGATAGAAACGGCCTGATCAGAAGTCGCAACAGAAAGAATATAGCAATTCATTGAATTGTTTAAGAGGTGTTTTCAGTATTTTCGATTCCTATTACCACGACTTTTCCAGCATTAGTCATTAACATGAAGGCAGACAAGAAGAAGAAAAAAAAAGAGGAAAAAGAAAGCCCGATGCGGGGCTCGAACCCGCAACCTTTTGATTGACCTTATGAAGATTAAGAGTCAAATGCTCTACCGATTGAGCTAACCAGGCTTTGTTGAACTTAAAAAATCATATAATATATAAGAGATATTTGTATTCTTAATATAGCTTTCTAGTTACTTTGTTCAAAAAATTGTATTTACTAAAATTAAAGTTATTCTTGATTATCGATATAAAAAATAACACTCTTGGAAGCGTCATGAAATGTAAAACTCTGTCAGATGCAGGAATTAACAAATCGACATGTATCACTTGTGCTTACTTGAAATTTTCCGAACTGAGTCTTTAAACCTGGTAGCTACTTGTCAAGAGTGAATCTATCAAGTTTAAGAGGTAAGTTAACATTGCGCTGACTGTGAATTATGGCAGCTTTGCTTTTGGTTATATTACAGTCCCATTCCAGAGACTTTTCAATTTAAAATCTTAGTAAGCTTAATGTTTATCTTAAAGAGAGAGACAAAATTCTTTATATGATTTCCCTCTTATTGCAATTATGCTTTTTTCGAATTTATCACTTTACTTTTCGAACTCAAGTTAGTTGTTGGTACGAGTTCGCACATTGTGGAGGAATTGCGTAAACGTACGATAAACCATCCTCAAAAGAAAATCAGAAATAAAAAATAAGTAATAAGAGAACAAAAAAAAAATGGAAATTAGAAATTACAAACCAGATTTGAAAATTAGAATCAGAAACAGATTTAAGTTATTCATATTAGATCCTTTGGGTATTTTTGTACTATGTAGTATGTGTATTCGTTGATGATCCCTTAAAAAGGGGAATTATGTCTACTTGCATAGACCTCGGTGTGTTTAATTTGCTGGAGTTGACCGGGTCACCCGTTGTTTGAGGCGAGCGGTAGTATGAAGGAATTGGGAATGTTTCATCACTGGGTTTCAGATTGGCAGTAGTAGGGAGACTGGGAATGTTGCTAAGTTTTTGACTGTGCAGTCTAGGCTATAATTAACTACAAGGAGTATGAAGAACCTAACAATTCAAAGTCAAACCCTAAATACTGTTTGTGTTGATTTTTATGTAATCCCATTTTAGTTTAATACAAATTCATAGACTACTCGTTATGCTCTTTATTTTTATCATACTTTTTCCTCTTGGAGTGGCTCAGTGTACGGACTAGACGCACGATTTGGAACATACGACATAGTGGTGTCCACTCTTCTTGCCGCATGCAAGGGAGACGAGGCGTCACGTACTCCTATATTGTCTTTGGGGCCATAGTTCGCCAGGAATGGTGACGAAGGCATGTTCGATACCCTAGTGGACTCCTGCTCCTCGCGGACTGGTGACACCATGAACTTCTTGCCCTTTGATCCATCGAGATCTTGTCCTGGGGTGACATCAAAGGTATGATTGTGAGGTGTTGTGTTATCCTTTGGAGTTGGTTCCCCAAATAATTGCGCCCATTCATCTTGCTTCTCGGGACTAGACTTCAGACTAAATGATCTGATCATCATCTGTTCAAGATTATCGTATTTGGCCGGTGGACAATTCTCTTTGTCTTCCTCGTTTGTAGGAATATTTATGATTCTGGTGTTGCTCTTGGTAGCAATCATTGGAGGTGTGTTTCCCTGTAGGCCTTGGTTTGAGTCATATGGAACATCAACATCAGTCAAAGGACCTCCAAAGTTATTCAACTCGGCCATAAATTCGTTAAGATCCAGATAATCCTGTCCACTAGGAGTTTGATCAAATGTAGAGTTCGGGGTCTCGGCACGTGATGTCTTACCCTTTGCACCGTTTTGATGCTGAATAACTGCATTGATCGCAGAAGGAACATGTGATGGTGTTGCGAATTTGTGAAATTTAGGCAAGCCATCGATAATAGGAGAGGAGAACCGATTGGTAGACAAGTTACTTCCATTGAAATGCTCTCTCATTTTAAGCTCTTTTTTATACTTCTGTTGTTGTAAGTATTTTTTAACCACTGCTTCTGGACGCATGAAGCCTTTATTCCTTAAGAATAGATAGCATGCATTACACAAGGGTCCAAACATTCCATCATAGAGGCTCTTGTCAAATTGCTTTGACCGCAGGATGTTGAGATAGCTTGCCTGAAACTTTGTCTCGAAATACCTCCATGTCACAGAGTCTGCTGCCGCACAGTTGCCATTGATGCAAATTAAGTCGTGGTCTGCCGGAAGCCTGGTGCTTGGTATTGTGTGAGTTTTTTTGCTGTCTAATTCCTCTAAATCTGGGAGAGAATGGAAATGATGCCTGTCAGAAGATACAATATTAGTTGAGCTGTGCATTTCACTTTGAGTTTGTTTGTAAGGTGGCTGCTGGGGTGTGTATGGCGAGGACGAGTCGCCTTGGACATCGAAATCGTCCTCCTCTTCGTCTTCTTCATCAATTGGTCGGCTGTTGTCATTGTAGTCAGTGTCATCAGTGGCTTCAGAAAATGCATCTTCATTTATAGGAGAGGAGGTAGGCTGGTAATTTGAAAACATTGACCGCGTACGGACGGCTCTCTGGGGCTGCGGCGTATTTGAAGATGCTTGCACCGTTGGTGTCAACGGAATGTTCGGCCTCCTCTTTTTACGAGTGGGCTTGTCGATTATTTTTGCCAGTAGGAAGGGTGCCAGATTGAATCTCTCCAGAATACTTTTGCTGTCATATTTCGGCACAGCATTGAGCTTGTCAGCATTGATTATATTGGAGATGAGCTGACTTGGAGGATGATAGAAAATAGGCAATGACTTTGTTCTCGTAGCTTTAGTGGCGCTATTTGAAGATGCAGATGCAGATGCAGATGCGCTAGCTTGCACTCTCTTCCGCTTGGCAGATATGGAATGGGTAAGAGATGCCAGCATAGTGTTGTTTTTGGGAGCAGACTCCGGCTCAGGCTCCTTAAATGTAGTTTGCTCTTGACTCATATCTATCACGTGGAACTTGAGTCGTATTTCTAGCGTAAGCGAAGACGCGTTGGCCTTATCTCCAAATAAGAACGATGCTGAGAGATTTTGACAGACTCTACCTGGAATTAGATCAGGCTTCGGGCTAGCCAAAAGGGAGGACATGACGCCGTTTGCTACAAACGGCTCGTCGGGTTGCTCTGTGACATCTTTATAGTAAACTGCATAGTCCTCGGTTTGAAGACGGAAGTTTTCAGGAGAGCTCCGGACGACCTGCTGAACACAATTTTTTAGGTCAAAAGCTCCCAAAGTCAAGACCTCCTCGGAATCTTCAAGCGAGTCTATTGGAATCTGCGCCACCTTAACAGAAAATTGCTGTTTAGACCGGGTTAAAAACACTGTGGGGCTGTTATCAAAGGAATACAAGACCTTGACCTGCATCCTTCTATGGAGCTGATCTTCTTGACTCATGACTGGTTGGTTGTTAACGAAAGACAAAGCTGGATTGTATTTGGGAGGTGAAGTTGCTAGCGTGGGAATAACTTGTTGTAAGAATGATGAGTTATGATGAGAGATTTGCTTAGGTGACGCGATCACGCGCAAACGACAGTCTTGTATGAAGCCCTAAAATGCTCACGGTAGAATAAAAAACAACCGCCCGTAAACAATGCGGATCGCAGGAGAAGGGGAGAGGAAAAAAGCGATAATCAGGCCTGATCTTATTGCGCATGTTTGCAGCAAGATTTTGGTGCCAGGTGAGAAACGTTAGGGTGCATAAACAACGCGACGCGATCATATATTTCGCGTGCTTAGTCTCGCGGCACTGTTCACCCACAGCCACGAGGGTTTCAAACAATAATTTGCATGGTGTAAGCTTTGGTTTCAAAAAAGTGATAGACCGAAGGATATTATCTCGAAAGATGTAGATGCATCAAAACAAATAACACTGTTTAAGTCTGAATATTGTTCAGATGCCAGCTGTAAGACACGCTTCACATTTCTTTACCAACATACACTACTGAGTCGGTCGCGTCAATGCAGTGAGATGCGTCGAAGCAAAGGTTTCTCGTTCCTTTGGAACTACATACAAGAAAATTAACTATTCACATGAGACCCACGAGACTCTTAATCTCGCGTAAGTTTGCAGATGCAATTTCTCGAGCCCTATTCCGACCCTCGCTACACACCTGGTCAAGGTATGCTTTGTCCTGCATGAGCAGATTGTACATGAGCCTCTTATCTTTGAACTCCTCCACAACTAGCTCAGTCACGTAGTCCTTCAATTGCTTGTGGTTTTTCACCCATGACAAATCCGCCACAGTTTCGTCCGTGTCTTGTCCTTTGATGCCCCCGACTATATTGATGAGATTTGCGACCCCAGGACGACTCACAGGGTCGTAAGTGATTGGACCTTGTATTGAGTCCGTGACTGCTTTGCGCAACTTTCTAGTAATAGTATCAGAATCATCGTTTAAGTAGATACATGACAGCTGATCTGGGTCCGATTTCGACATTTTTTTGCTGGGGTTTCGCAACGATGCTATTTTTCGGGTTGGTGTCAATAATGTTTGGGGAAGGGCAAAGAATCTTCCGTATGTGCTGTTGAAAGTCGAAGCTATACCCCTACAAAGCTCCAAGTGCTGGCTCTGGTCTTCTCCTACAGGCACATGTGTAGAATTATACAACAAGATGTCTGCAGCCTGAAGAACTGGATATAGTAGAATACCTGCTTTTGTAGCCCCCATGGTCTTTTCACTAAAAATACTCGAGGTTTCTTCGACTTGAGACTTCAGCTTCCATTGTGTCATTCTGTTCAATGCCCCTATACTGGTGAGGCATGTGAAGATCCAGTATAGCTCGGTGTGCTCAGGAACGCTTGACTGATGAAAGATGATACACTTTTTCGGGTCCACTCCAGAGGCGAGAACATTTGATATAGCGCTATACCTATTGATCTTGAGGGTCTTTGCATCAGGGATAGTCGTCAAAGAGTGGAGGTCTGCAGTGCCGAATAAACACTCCTTCTCAGTGTCAGTATCTTCAGCTATTTTCTTCCAGTTGCAGAGCGCCCCTAGGTAATTACCCAAATGAATAGGTCCAGTGGGCTGAATTAGTGAAAAAACTCTTGAACTGTTGGATGCTGTTCTGCTCAAATTGTTCATTAGTTTGAATGCGAGGCCTAGATTGTGTGGATGCTCTCAGAGTTGATGTTAGTTCCGAGGCGTGCGACAGCAGGTTCGGACTATAACTTACTCCCCACCAGATATATATGAATGCATAGAACACTGGGAAGAGGAAAATTGTGTAAAATTTAAGGCAAAGCCAAAAAAAAAATAAAAAATAACAAGAAGCAAAAAAAAACCAATATGCTATTATACATTAATTAATATGAAGACACGTCAGCAGGGGCTTTAGCTGGCCAGTTTCTTTTCGTCAACAAAGCCTCCACTCACGTTAGACACATCTAAGCCATAACCTTCGAGTCTCTTTTCGAGCTTTTGCCTCTGTAAATTCCGCCATCTGTCCAACTTGGAATGTTCATGGATCTTGAAACCAAACATCTTTGGCACATACGTTTCCTTGCTGTGGATGGGGAGCGCTTGTGGGAAATTCTGATAGAACATAGCTGGGAAAGACGTTCCGAAGCATGCACCATCAACCACAGCATGCCTTCCAGACTTGGGATTGTACAAGTCTTCACATTTGGCGCAGTAAAGTTTGACCGAATTTATTCTTGGCTGGTCACTCAAACCAATGGGTAATAGTGGGTGTAGCTGACAATGCACGCGGGGGCAGTAGCCAAAATCACCATTTTTGTACTTCTCGTACATTTTGCTCAAGCCACGTTGAGTTAATATATATCTGGCATGGACCAATCCGTACAAAATACGGGCGTTATGTTCCAAAGCTTCTCTGTGTTCTTCTGGCTGCAGTTCGACGTCGGTCATGTCGGTGATTATGTCCACAAGGGTTGGCAACTTGTTTACTTCCTGGTTTAATCCAGTCAAGTTGAAGCGGTCTCTGATGTAGTCATCGTCGATGTCGCAAAAGTATTCGTTCCCCTTTATTCTCAAGAACAAGTCAATCCAGTATTCGGTGAATTCAGAACTAGAGTCGGATCCGTTATCCCGCACAGGGTTGATGTCGTGATATCCCGAATATGACATCCTTCAATTATCAGCCGCTTGTTTGTTTGTCTATTGTGTAGTTCCGTGAGTCAGCTCGTGAGGATATGTGGGATTTCATTTTCTTCTCATCATTTGGTCTATATAAAGGACAAGGCTTGAAACACTGCCAAGGCAAAATCAGGGCAGCAACGAGGATATGATCCCAACAAAAGTTCCTTGGAGTAAAAAGAATTTTTCTTCAACAACGTGTCCTTAAACTTATTAATATACTTTTAATAGAAAATTTCGGCACCTTCTCCGTTAAATGCCTTTGCACTGTATATCATCTAACTACGTCTTGGTTTAGCTTCCAGTAGTCACAGAAAAATGACAAACGGAGAAATTGGACTTAAAATGGGGGCAAAGTAGTATTCTGAGAATTCTACCGTAATCCAGTGACACGGGGAGCCATTTATGCTTCAAAAATGTCTCAGCCCAAAATTATACTGCATACAAACAGCGCCTGCTCGATTCTTCAAAATATAGCGCTTACTGCCCAAACACTTAGTCTGGAGTCAAAGTTATGAGATATTTAATCGTACCCCAAAAGCTTCACGGCGGAGAAATACAGACAGTTTCATTAAGCCCCTCCAACAGCTTAGTGGCCACCGGTGGAAAGGACAAGGCGATCTGCATATGGAAAGCCGAAGAACTCACACGCTTGACCAGAGCAGACCCGATAAGTCTTGGCGACATTTCTCCACATTTTTCTCTAGCAATTCATGCCAGCACTGTGAAGTTGATACGATGGTGTCCTACAAAAGAGTCGCTATTTATATCTGCCTCTGAAGATGGAGTTTTGATACTATCGAATATAGAGCTGATGACACATGAAAAAATATACTCGGAACTGGATTTGAATAATGGAACAGCATGCGATATTTTGGATGGTTGCTGGTCTCCAGACGGAAGGATCTTCGCTTGGAGTACACTCAATGGTAAAGTTCACTTATATGATACCAAGAAGGAAACCCATCAATACCTTGTCAACGGAGAAGCGGAATCTTCTAACAAAAAAGTTACCGTACAACAAAGTATCGCATTTGCTCCAACATTTAAGTGCTTGATATGCATGGGCGATGATATGCTCGTGCAGACATTCGAGTATGAATACGATCAACACGACAATTATCAATTTAAGATGACAAAGAAGATATCCAAGTTTATTGGGAATAGTGTTGCCGATAATACCAATATCAGCTACAAGCGCATCTCCTGGTCATGTGACGGCGAGTTTGTCGCTGTTCCAAATGCAGCTAACCAGCTGTCCTCACTCATTACATTATTATCATCCTCCAATGCTTTTGCGACTAAAGTGAGTCTTTTTGGTCACGACACTTTGTGCAATTCTGTCATTTTTGGACCCAAAATCTTGGAATCGGATGGTCCCGTCCAACCAGTAGGAGCTCCTGCCTATGTGCCAGACATATACCATATTATCGCCACAACAGGGTCCGATAACACTTTAGTTCTCTGGAACACATCTAAAGAACTCCCCATCGCCATCATAAAAAACGCCTCTCTGAAACCAATTTCGGAGATGTCGTGGTTGAAATCAGGCCAGGATCTTATTATGGTATCTTTAGATGGTCATCTCATTCTTGTGGGTTTTTCTGAAAATGAACTTGGGAGAACTACCTCAGATAAGATCCTCGAAGATATAGTTGCATCGCAAAAAATCTTGATTCTGGCCCCCCCGTCTGCAGATGCTAATGGCAAAGACTCACCAGCATCCAAGAAGATGAAGTTGATGCACCCTGTCGTCGACCAGAAGAATGCCAAATCCATTCATTCAATGCAGCTGAAAAGCTCGGAACATGTTGCTATAGTCCAATCCCTAACTATAAATCAAGCTAAGGAACAACCGAAGGTTCATACATCTGAGACTCACGTGACCGATATCACTCCTCAAACACCATCTTCAGAACCAGTTAGAATCACCAGTGGTGCAAACTCTTCAACACACAAAAGCGATAATACAACGTGGTTGGCCACTCAAGCAGATACTGCCAAAACAGCCAAAAAGTTGACACCCGCAAAGACACCTCAAGATATTGTAGGGCCAGTGCAAAAGGTGACGCTGAAAGATGGTAGGAAAAGAATCGAGCCTATTCTTCTCTCCAACAAGTCTGACTCTACTGTTTCATCTTCACAAGTGACACCATTACAAGACATGCAAAAAGACTCCGGAGGAGCAAAAACCGCAATGGAATTTGACAAACCCTCCTTACTTATTTCCGATGATCAATTGGATGGTAAGAAAACCAAAAAGCCCGCAGACAATGGCACGTTGAAGAAAATCAAAAGAGATTTAGAGGCGGTGAGATACATTGGATCCGTGGTCACTAATCCAAATACCAGTTTTGCCAAAGCCCGTCTTTCGACGCCACGTGTGAGACATGAATTTAGAGTGTCGGACAATTCCAGTTATCTTGATATCAAAAATGGCCAGGGAAATGAAAATGCACCCTCCAGGATCTCCAACTTCAAAAATGAACTTCAAGTGTGGACTGATTTCATACCGAAGTATATCCAGCTTGCAGTCGAAGGCGACGGGTTTTGGGCAGTTAGTACTTCAGATGGACAAATAATCACTTACACGCGCGCTTCAGGAAAGCGGCTTCTTCCCCCCATGGTTTTGGGTTCTCCAGTTTCATTTCTAGAAAGCAAGGGAAAGTATTTGATGGCTGTGACATGCATTGCAGAAGTTTATGTCTGGGATTTGGAGCAAAGAAAATCCCACATTAAGACTCCACTGTCACTTGCAGCATTATTGGATTTGAATATGAAGTTCAAAGATGAGACTCTTAGCAAATCTGATAGTATCACCATGTGCTCCATTACCTCACAAGGTATTCCTTTGATCACATTGTCGAACGGCTCGGGATATATTTTCAATCGTGACATGGAGGTGTGGCAGACAGTTACTGAAACTTGGTGGGCATTTGGATCTCACTATTGGGATTCGATTGGCGATGATAATATC
Source organism: Metschnikowia amazonensis (assembly GCA_008065195.1). Taxonomy (NCBI): domain Eukaryota; kingdom Fungi; phylum Ascomycota; class Pichiomycetes; order Serinales; family Metschnikowiaceae; genus Metschnikowia; species Metschnikowia amazonensis. Next base: position 16,511 of record VATE01000032.1, read on the forward strand.
TCCGCAGATTCTCGCTCTCCTCATTCTACAAAGGGCTCCAAGCAATCTTCCTTGATCTCCTTACTTGAGCACCGGACAAATGAAGAGCTACTCAGAAAGAGCAGAACCGGAAGAGGTAAGTACTTCAGCAAAATTTCCAAAAACATGATCATGAAGGAGGGCTTTGAGAACTTGGAGAATACAATCTCATTATCGCATCTCGAGAACCGGATCTTGTGCTGTGAGCTACTAGGAGAGCAAGCCGATTTCCGGCACTTCCTCACGATTTACGCCAAACGCTTGTGCGAGCTTGGTCTAAAGGCCAAGCTTTTCGAGGTCTGTGAGTTGGTCTGGGGACCGCATGAACAGGAATCCATTTCCCAATCTAAGATTTGTGGGTTAGACAGGAAAGACTTACTAAAAGAGATTATTGTTGCTTGCGCTGAACATAGAGATGCGCAGAGGATTCTAGTGCACTTTGGCCACAAGATTGGTCTCATTGACTTGGAGTATAACTAGCGTTATCGTGCGCGCATTTTTTCTAATCGCTGCCTCGAATTCTCGCCATCTAGATACCCTCATACTACGGACCTTGCCCAATTGGAGAAGTACAAGATGGTGCTGCTATTAAAGTCCATCGAGGGCCATCCTAAGAAGGCATGGGATTTGAGTGCTCATAATAAATTGCCTCTTCTCGCAACTGCATCTAGTGATAAGACGACTAAAATCTACAAGCTTTCAGAAGAACAGAACTTCCCTCTCATTGCAACATTGGAGGATACACACAAAAGGTCGGTCAGAAGTGTCGCCTTTAAACCTCATCTAGTAACTTCCGAAAATAATTTCATCGACCTTCCTGCATTGGCTTGTGGATCATTTGACTCTACCATCTCAGTATGGGGAATCGATGAGCCGGAGGAGTTTCTTGATGCAGAAAGTGACGACAATGACTCGACCACCGATGATTCTGGAAAAAACAAAAGAGAGATCGAGTTGCTTTCAAGTTCCCAAAACGAATGGAATCTCATGGCCTTAATCGAAGGTCACGAGAACGAGATCAAGTCTGTCGCCTGGAATAAGTACGGTAACTTATTGGCATCTTGTTCCAGAGATAAAACAATCTGGATCTGGGAAACAGATGCAGAGACGTTGGAAGAGTTTGAATGTGTTGCAGTCCTCAGTGACCATGAGCATGACATTAAGCATATCACTTGGCACCCCAACATGAACCTTTTAGCAAGCTCATCGTATGACGACACCATTAGACTTTTTAAGCAAGATGATGACGACGACGATTGGGCTTGTGTAGCCATTTTGAATGGTCACAAGGGCACTGTGTGGTGCTCCCAATTCGAGAGCCCTGAGTCTCCGCTTTACAATGAGAGTACTCTTAGACTAGTGTCAGCCTCTGATGATATGAGTGTGCGGATCTGGAGCTGCGCTTTAGAAAACAAAGCATCTCAAGAAAAATCTGATATTCCTAGTTCTCTCAAACACCAGAAGGATGAAATGGCCTGGGAACTCCAATGTGTGCTTCCCGAGGTGCATAGATACCCGATTTATTCCGTTGCATGGTCACCCAAGACCGGCAAAATTGCAAGCACCGGATCGGACGGCCTTTTAGCAGTCTACAAAGAAAAAGACGGCGCATGGGAAGTGGAATCTGTTCAGAAATCTGCGCATGGCGTTTTTGAAGTCAACAAGGTCTTGTGGTGCCAGTTGTCTAACGAGAAAGAAGTGCTTGCCACTGCCGGTGACGATGGGTGTGTTAATTTGTGGAACAGCAAGTAGACGCTCATCTTTGGGCTGATGGAATACAGAATTTATAGACCTCATATCATAATCATTAAAATCATGTACATCAAAATATTAGACCTATCAATATTACTGAGCCAAAAACTCCAATTAAGATCAACAAACAACAAAGCATCCTGCCCCCCGAGCGTCTTTGGTAATGCTCTGCACGACGAAGCTCAGCTGAAGCGCCTTGCACGTCAGTGCTATAGCTGAGGATGTTATCTTCGATAGAGTCTATTTGATATTGCTGCTCATGCACGATATCTTGCAAGCTCAGAAAGATATCGTTGATCTCCTGAGTATCTTGGGTAATTTGCTGGATTTCTCTCTCTCTTTCTTGAACCATGAGCGCTTGCTCCTCCAATTCCTCAGCATGTATAGGTTCAAATGTAATGCTGACCTGTTGCTGTTGTGGTTGAGCATTAGAATTGCTTGAAGTTGGGTTGGTACTATCTTCGGGAAGCAATTTCTCCAGTTTCCGCTCTAAACGTGAATACTTCCGCTGGTAGCCTTGAAACTGTTGCAAGGCATTCTTCACTAAACCGATCTGGATCGCTTCTTTTTGACGCAAGTACCGCAAGGAGTCCTCGTCTTCATGATCAGCTTCACAATCTTTTAGATAACGATTGAGCGACTGGGCCGAAGCGTTCAATGCTTTAAATGTTTCTGCACATTTGGAAGTTATCTCTGCATACTGGTGACTGAAAGTGCCTTCACTCAGGCTCTCAGATTCGTATTGCTGAAGGAGCTTCCGTAAAGATGGTAGGAGTTTGGAGTTGAGGGACTGAAGGGAGATGTCTATAGCTTTAGAGTGGGTTTCAAAATCCGGATGATCTGAATAATGCACAGAAGCACTGTCCCCTGATTCGAGGTTGGGTTGCTGGTTGAATGACATTATGTTAGTGCCCTGTTTTCTAGTAAGGAGTAGCCAAGTGAGGCTGAGATAACAGTGGGTCACATGACCGCGACCATGAGCCCGTCATCTCTTTAGCTACAGAGATATGTAAGAATATCTACGGCTACAAGGATTTTCAAATGAACTCTCTTATATTAGAGCTTGTGAGATAGTCAGTCCTCTTCCTCTTCAAATTTCGCAAGAAGGTCTAAAGCAGCCATACAGCCAGTTCCAGCAGAGGTAATGGCTTGTCTATATTTGCTGTCTTGCACATCACCGGCAGCGTAAACGTATGGAACAGAAGTCTCGGCAGTGCCTGGGGTGGTAATAATGTATCCTGCTTCATCGGTTTTAACCTGGTCAGCAACAATAGACGTGGCAGGGATGTGGCCAATAGCGTAGAACAAACCATTCACAGCAAGCGAGGAAGCCTCCTTAGTCTTGTTGTTTAAAATATCCAAGCTGTTCAACAATTTTCCGTCACCCTTTGCTTCCACGGCAGAAGTGTTCCACAAGATCTCAATTTGCTTATGGTTCTTGGCACGCTTCTGCATGATTGGAGAAGCTCTCAACACGTCTCTTCTAACAAGCAAGTAAACCTTGGAAGCATACTTTGTCAAGAACAAGGCCTCCTCACAGGCAGAGTCACCACCACCAACAACGGCCAAAGGCTTGTTTCTGAAGATTGGCACAGCACCGTCACAAACTGCACATGCAGAGATACCTTGCTGCCAGTATTTATCTTCTCCTGGAATGTTCATTCTCTTGGCAGAGGCACCGGTGGCAAGGATCAATCCGTCGGTGGTAATGGGCTCTTCGTCTTCGCTGAATTCAGGCCAAATTTTAAATGGCCTCAGGGAAAGGTCAACTTTGGAAATGGTTTCTGTGATAATCTGCGTGCCAAATCTTTCACTTTGCTTTCTCATATTATCCATCAAAGCGGTACCGGTGAGTCCATCGGGAAAACCAGGGAAGTTCTCAATTTCGGTGGTGGTGGTCAATTGTCCTCCAGCAGCAATACCGTTAGCCAACATGCCCTCGTACATGACAGGCTTAGCCTCAGCACGAGCCAAGTAGATGGCGGCAGTATGGGCAGCAGGACCGGATCCAATAATAGTAACTCTGTGGTGGACCATTTTCTTAAATGTCTTGTGTGTGTGTCTATTAAGTGTTTTAAAACTGTTGAACATACAATATTCGAGATTTCCGAGGTATATATATACCAAAAGTGCCGAGCGGTCTGGCCGCGTGCAATTGACAAATCATTAATAATCCGGCATGTAACTCGGCAGTTGTTCCGCAGATAAAGCGAAGTGCGATTCGGGTCTCTTCCATGCACGTGACTGACGTTTTGTAAGCTGCTTTGTCAGCTGAGCTCTAGCCAGCAGCCGTGAGAGTTCCGAGAAAAGCAACGTGACGATGGATCAATTAGTGTGATTTTTTTCTAGCGATCATCTACATTTCAAAATGCAGTTTTAGATTTATATTAACCTACAACAGTGCAGTTCTTGTGCGATTAATAATATTCTTTGGAATGCTAGACGAAATTCTATACTTATACGGTATTTAGCTCAAGATGAAATCAGTAATTACTTGAGAGTGATGAAACTTGGGATTGAGGAATACGTTAGTTAAAAACCATTGTAGCCCCCGGCGGCGTTTTTCGAGCCACCCTTCGTTGCGCCATAGTCTCTGCAAATTCAAGCTATCTTTAGGGGGAAACTCCGGAAAGTACTCTTCAGGGTAAGCCTTCTGCAAATCATACCGTAATCGCTCAATATCGCTGTACCGCTTGAAGAGCACTATCAGAGAGTGTAAGGCATCATCTATAACAATCCTTATAGTCCATACAATATACTGTCCTGTGATCCCTTCCCCAGAGACAACGTGATAATCACCCAAGATTACGTCAGTTATTGTAGACGTCTCCGTTAAGTGACTATGTGCTAGCGAATCATGGGTCATTTCAATCGGGGTAGCAGGCACCCTTTTCAAGCCAGAGGCTTTCTTGCGGTTGACGGACATGAGATCCACAGTTTCCGTGTGGTGCACACAATTAGTGAAGCTAGCGGCGTGTGGGCAATTGATGCCACAATTCCAAATCAGATATCTGCTCCCGTGAATTCGGAGCAGAATACTAAGCTGTTATTGTAGTGAAATACTCTGCTATTTCTAAACTGGTTAGAGTCTGCGCTTAACTTGAAGCGTGCCGTGCAGTGTTTGTCGTGCATCTAATAGAGCAAGTAGTCTGCACATAAACACACCCAAAGGAGTGCCCGGACCCCACTCGCCGAATCACATAAATTCGTGCCATTTGCCACTCTTTCGTGACCAACAAACAAATTACACAAATATGGTTAAAGCTAGTATGTATAACAGAAAATTGCGTGAGATTGAATTGCAATTATCACACATGCTCAAGTCAATGGCTTGATTTGCAGCAATTCCAAAAATGATCGGCGTAACCACTAGGGTGAGCAAATAACTTCGCCACTTCGATAATTCGAACACGTATGCAAAGTTTAGCTAAGAAAACACTCCGTCTCACATTGAAAGCCTCACAAGGATGTCCATATTAACAATTTAAGTCGCAGTCCTTAGAGGAGACAAGAATGTTTCTGGTGTCGTCACCTTCGAACAATCTTCCGAAAACGAGCCAACTACCGTTTCCTGGAACATTACTGGTAACGACCCTAATGCTTTGAGAGGTTTCCACATCCACACTTTTGGTGACAACACCAATGGATGTACCTCTGCTGGCCCTCACTTCAACCCATTCGGTAAGACTCACGGTGCCCCAGAAGACGACGACAGACACGTCGGAGACATGGGTAACATCACTACTGACTCCGAGGGTGTTGCCAAGGGCACTAAGCAAGACACTTTGCTTACATTGTTTGGTGCCAACACCATTGTCGGAAGATCTGTCGTTGTTCACGATGGTACCGATGACTTGGGTAAGGGTGGTCACGCTGACTCCTTGAAGACCGGTAACGCTGGTGGCAGACCTGCCTGTGGTGTCATTGGATTGGCCGAGTAACTTCCTCAGTCCATGCAAAATCCTCAATTTTGTCTATAGACTCTTTATGGCCTGATGTTATCGATTACGCAATGTAGTTTTGAATATTAACGAATTGTAAATATGCCCTCGCACAAGATATGCCTGTGACGCGAGATGGTGACTTTGAATCCATCTGCTACCTGGGACAAGGCAATTTGGAAGATGTCATCCACGAAACAAGGCTCAGAATTGCGATAGCTAAGCTTTTTAATTACTGCTTTTGAATAGCAGTGAGTGAAGTAATGCAACATGATCAGAACCAAAAGCGGCCCAGACACAACAACCTGCCGTAAATTCTCCTTCCGGCAATGATCCATACTGTAATGTATCTTATGTAAGTTGGACGTCAAAGTATTGAAACGCATTTGCTGCTCAAGAGATACCGTGGCGATACAGGACTTAAAGCATCCTTCCAAAGAAGCATCCCGTGAAACATTGCTGTCTCGGTATACGTTATTGGTATACATGATAGTTCTTGTCTCCTTCATGACATGCAGCTGTGAAAGTCGATCTATGAAGACTCTTGAGATCTTGACAAACACATTGGCTGAGAGATGCTTAACTGAAGAGATAGTCTCCACGCAATCGAGCTTCTGATTTAAAGCGGGCGACCCATTGGAGTATTCAATGCAGCCATTGACCCACATGCGTCTCGAGAAAAGTTCCTCTCCATGCGGCCCTAGTGGTGCTTGGTAGTTATCGTACCCATCCGAGCCCAAGCACTCGTTTGACAGCGTGTTGAATGCAAAATGACAATCATAGAGGGACTTTTCCTTCGGTAGTGACCCAGGAACAATTGTGTTGAGCAAACTTTGCATATCATGCACGGTGCAAGCATTGTACGAGTCGGGCCACACCCACTGTTTAGCCTTAGCGGCGCCTGACCAGTTCTGAACAGTGCCACGAGCTACCTGCTGACATCTTGTAGTGAAATGAAGATGTCGAGGTCTTAGCCAATTGGCAACACCTGAATTACGTATTGCTGAAGTAGTCATTTCATCGTCACTTCTGGTGCAATGAATACACTTCTGGCGGATCGATACACTCCTGGCGTCGTGAGTGCGCTTCTGGCGAAGAGCTTTCAAAGGTAGTACCTGCAGGCATCACCAATAGATTAAGATTCACTTCAGCTCCCCGAATACTTTAACGTCAGATGTAAAGCCAATCAATAATACAACCAGTACAAAATCTTCTAGATTTGCCAATCTTTGGATTTTCCGTTCGGTGACTACTTGCGCAATGGTCACAATGCTACTAGTCCACTTACTGAGCCGCGCCAACTCTCTGCGTGAAGCAACACATGACGCTGTGAGTCAATACCACTGATTCTTTCTGCACAACATGGCGACAGTCTCTGGGGCTTGCGTGATAGCCAAAGTTTCAGGTCTCCTACAAATCCGCGAGGACACGACGCCGTCCAAACTCATCTGGAAGGCCATCGATCAGGACAAATCGCTAGAGGTTCCTTTGAATAACCTCTCCAAGCTCCAGGCCTCTCCCGATGCTTCCCCCAAGATGCTTCTTCGATTGTTTTACATTCAATCTGATGTTGGCGAAATTAAGGATATCAAGCTAACGTTCAACAACCGTCAAACCATGAATTCCGTGAAGGAAACCCTACAAACCATTGTTGCTCGACAGAAAACCGTCATCAAAGATACACCAACACCAGGAAAAAACTCATCAGCAAATGGAACTCATTCAGCGACTCCCGATCCATCGACGGGTTCTAACCAGCTGGAAGGCAAGAAAACAGACCCATTGGATTTTTCCTCACCACAATCTTTAAGCGACGCCAGCTTGCTTAAGAACCGCCAGCTTCAACAAAAACTCCTACTTGAAGATAAAGTGCTTCGAAATATTTTCACCCAGTCTGTTATAAACTACAAATTGGCCCCAAGCATATTTTGGTCTACGCGGGTGAGCCAGCTACGCACATTTGCGCTTGGAACTTGCCAGCAACGAGGGCCATACAATGTTTTATCAACAATCAAGCCTGTTGCAACTTCCGATAATCAAGTGAATGTTAACGTGACCAGGGACACAATTAACGAGATCTTCGATACCTACCCAATAATCCGCAGAGCTTGCAATGAGCTAGTACCGGATAAACTTAACGAGGGTGAATTCTGGTCAAGATTCTTCAATTCTAAATTGTTCCGGAGACTTCGGGGTGACAAAATCAACAATACCAGTACGAGAGGCGATATTGTAATTGATAAATATCTTTACGTGGATGCAGACAATGCCAAGCAAGAGGAGAAAGAGAAATCCAAGAGTCTTCCTCAGCAGCAGAGGGTGAACAAATTTATTGATTTGTACGGGAATGAAGTTGATAATTCGCAAAAATTGGGTATATCTCCAGACTTCACCATGAAATTTTCGAGTAACGAGAAGGGAAAAGACCTCAGCGAGGTAGACGGAGACGGGGAAAATGGGCCCAATACACGAGAAAATGAAATGCTCATTTTGATGAAAAATATGAACAAGCTCTCAAGCAAAATGATTGGATACAGCACAGAACTCACAGTGCATCGCGACGAGCCGATCGAGGAGATGGAGAAGGAACTAGAGATCTCAGATCTTAATGAGACTTCAGACATACAGTACATCGAACTAAATCTTGATTCGAATATCGGAAAACATTCTATTCAAGATGAAAATAATTTGACGGATGCTTCTCTGGTTCCCCATGATAAATTAGCGTTGCAGAGCTTTATTAAGTCAAGCACTACAGATCTTTCTGTTGGTACCTTCGACCTTAAAGATACGTTTGAAACCAAGTCCGATGAAATCTCAAAAGCCGCACAGGATATTACTGGTTTGGTGAAATACAATTTCCGGGTTTATAAGCTGATGCACAACGTCAAAGAATTGAGCGCCATATCAGGCCAGGATCTATTATCCGAGGAAAAAGTACAGGAACTCATTGCTTTTAATATGACACTTATTGAGTTTCTTCTGCATTTTTGGAACCTTTTTCTTACTGGCGGAAACCCGGTACAATTGAAGAAGATCTTCTTGGCTTTGAAGAACTCGCAAACGGTGTTAGCGGCGCTAGAAAAAGACATAAAGGAGCTTATTGAAGCAAATCCTCAAGCAAAAGCAAATGAAAGGCTCAGCGAGAAGCTTATGAAAGATCTTGAGACTTGCTTGTTCCCGCTCAATGCCAGCTTAACTAAAGCTGTTCACGAGTACGTTGAAGCGGCCCGGGCTGCGAATGCTGAGCTGAACACCCAAATCAACGAAAACGGAAAACGGCCCCATGAATAAGCTTAGATTAACATAGCTGCATAAAAACATCTTATTCCATAGATTTGCATCTTCACATTCTTGGAGTTTCTGTAGATTCCTTTCTTCCATGTATTATGGGGGTTTAGTGGGGCGCACATGCAGTACAGTGATGGCATCAAAATCTATGCGCAAGATTCTTTGATGTTTAGAAACTAGCGAGATGAGTGACTCGGAAGTCAAATCCGAGAAGAAGGTTCATGAAGTCTTAAAAGGAATCAAAAATAAACACAGGCGTCAAAAGGTATTTGCTGCTCTTCAAGCTGAGAAGTCCAAGGAAAGGCACAAGGCCAGAGCAGAGCGTGCTAAGGAAGAAAGAAGTAACCCCCAACTCAAAGAAGAGAGACTTGCGGCTAATGTGCCCGAGACCATTGAGTCCAAGCGTGTTTACGATGAGACCATAGCCACAGAAGTTGAGGGAGAAGATGAATTTCATGACTATTTCAATAAGTCTGACAGAGCCCCAAAGGTGCTCATCACCACCAGTCCTCGAGCAAAAAAAGCAGCGTTTGAGTTTGCTGATATGCTAATCGAGTTCTTTCCTGACTGCAAGTTTCTCAAGAGAAAAGAGGAGTACCTGATGAAAGAAATGGCCACACATTGCAATAGTCGAGAGTACACAGACTTAGTTGTCATCAACGAAGACCACAAGAAGGTAAATGGCATTACGTTCATTCACCTTCCAGAGGGCCCAACATACTACTTTTCCGTGTCATCCTTGATTCCAGCAAACGAAATCTGCAAACGGAATGGCGCCACACACCACGTGCCGGAGCTTGTATTGAACAATTTTAACACCAGGTTGGGTAAAACAGTTGGACGCTTGTTCCAGGCCATTTTTCCACCAAGGCCGGAGCTCCAGGGAAGACAGGTCATTACTTTACACAACCAGCGTGATTTCATTTTCTTCAGAAGGCACCGGTACATCTTTAAGAACGAGGAGAAAGTCGGTCTACAAGAGTTGGGGCCTCTGTTCACGTTGAAGTTGCGTAGGCTACAGAAGGGCATCAAGGAAGATGTGGAGTGGGAACACAGACCCGATATGGAGAGAGACAAGCGGAAGTTCTACCTCTAATTAGCGCAGGCCAATAGACTACTTTTACCCGTACCGACCCGTACCTACTTTTAGATGGGCCCAATTTGTTAGGTTATCAGATTTTGAGGGATGACAGATTAATCTTCAGGCCCCTAAAAATTCAACTACTTTAAATTATGGACCGAATCCTGAAACCAGAAGGAGGCAGTGAGTATGAATGCAATAAGCGAAGTCACGTAACGAAACGTAACGAAACGTAACGTAACGCCGCGCGTAGATATCGAGAACGTTAAACCCGTGCCGCGAGCAGCTGCACACTTTCCAAGCTCACCCGCAAATTCACGCACACTCAAATTAAACAGAACATAGTGCCACGTTCCACAAGAATACGTCCTTCGATTAGTCTTGTGCCCCAGACTACGCCTTAGGATTGGATTATAAAAGTGGAATTGTCTGAAATCCCAGATTTTTGCGAAAGAACCCACATTGTTGACATTGCTGAACGTGCATTCCGTTGGCCAATCCGAGAGTCTACCACTCGTTGAATAATTGAGCTTGTATCCCATTATCCTTTTTGTTGAAGTTTTAAGTCGACCCGAGAGCTTTCTGTGTTCCAATGGCTATTGAGAGTGCTGGAGTCAATCAGATTTTGGAGGCACTTCAAGCCATTTATGACCCTAAATCAACAAACGACAAAAGAAGAGAATCGCAAATCTTTTTGGAGTCTGTCAAAGAAAACGAGGAATCGCCCTATTTTGGATTTCAGTTGGCGCTTCATGAGAATTATGAGAAGAACTACATTGTTCGCCACTATGGACTCTCTCTTCTTCAATATGCAATCACCAAAAAGTTCCATACTTTGAACCGCTCTAAGATATCGGTCATTCGGGAATGGATCGTGGTGTTAGCAGAGCATACAGCAGAAGATGATTCTCACTTCTTAAAGGAGAAATTGGGCTTTATCTGGGCCTCTCTCGCAAAACGCATATGGGGTTCGTTTCTTGTCAAGTATAAAGACGACCAACAAGGTTCTAAGCCCTCCAAAGAAGAGTATGATGACGGCTGGGCCTCGATGGATTCCGACTTGTGGAGCTTATGGAACGGTTCCAAACAGACTAGAGAAGTATCGCTAGTGATTTTGCGAACTATTTTCGAAGATATTTACTTACTCGACGACCCCGTTGCAAGCAAACGAAATCCAATCTTGAACCAGTTGAGTGTCCTAATTATCACTCCTAACTCGACTCTCGAGTCGATTTATGATCAAAGCCCGAACTTGTCAATTTGCAAAGCCTCGGAGCAAGGCTGGTTGATAGAGTGGAGCAAATTTCTCATCAAACTTCTCACTGAAAATGACACAAGTGCTCCCGATGTCCAACGCTTTGTTCCCAAAATCTTGAGTACTTTCAAAACTTGTTTACATTGGGTACATCCCCGTGTTTTGAGGGAGGAAAATATTATGAACACTTTAGTTAACATCTTGACAGTTTCCGATATGAAACTCAAAACGCTTGCTGTTGACTGCTTGCACATTCTTTTCACCAGAACATACAGCGATGCTGACGATTTTGCATTCTTTATTGGCAGTATCTTCACCTCAGAAGGAATCGCTAAACTTTCTGAATTTTATTCTTCTTTACATGTTGACCCCGATGACCTAGACGAACAAGCCTATGCTTTACTCAAAAAGACAGTCGAAATGATAGTCTCATTGAGTGAGTACCTCAATACTCTGCTACCTCCCAAGAGCCGGATTGATTGGAACAAGTCGGATGTTGACCTGTACTTGAACTTAGTTTTGGCAACTACTAGGCATGCAAGCCCCATCATATCAGGGCTTTCGCTTCAAATGTGGGTTACTACGTTGCGATTTGATGAGCTCAGCTCGAAACCTCAAGTTGTAAACATTCTTATGGACTTACTAGCCATCGCAGCAGACCGAGTCATCGACTATACAGCTGGTGATCAAGAGACTCTATCGAAAAAATTTCTTGACTTGGACTTCGACTCAAGTCTGGATGCAGTTTCTTTTTTATCAAACTACAAGAAATTTAACGAGGACATTGTGAGAATTTCGATCTGCAAAAAGCCCGAAGAAGGAATGGAATGGTTAGAGAGAAGACTTGAAGCCTTTTTCAGCTCTCCAATCGGCGCAAAGTGCCTAACAGAATACAAACTTGATGAAAAATCAGAAGCTTATACCTATGGCGTTGCACAGTTCAACGTCATCGAAAATAGCATCAGAGGAGTTTCTCGGTGGAGAATTTGGTTTAATGGAACAGATTTTGAACAGAGAAACAGCCGGCTTAATAGTCTTGTGGAAGATTTGGGCGAGAGACTTTTGGCTATGCTGCTTGCATCACCATTGTTGATTAGAAAGCAGGTCCAAACTATGGTTCAATTTGCCCCATTATTGAAGGATGTGAGCCCACTCATGTTCAAAGTGTTGGAGAAAATTCTCATTACAGCAACATTCGAATACCCTGAGGGTGCCTCCGATGATGAGAGGGAGATTGTCCGTGATCTCAGGACCAGTTGTGGTACCGAACTCAACAGATTAGCATACATCATGCCCGAGTCTCTCAAAAACATTTTTGGCGAACTAGAAACAGTCATAGCTAATATCTTGACTTCCAGTAAGGTTAGCAACCACGAGAATGTTGCATTCAAGTCTTTTTTACTTGTGATTGCGTCTCGGTCTTCCATCAATGAGAAAAAAGAGCTCTTCTCCAAAATCGTGGACCCTGAATTGGCCGCATGGTCTTCTCCAGAGACCGAAAAATGCTTGATGGATTTGCACTGGTTCATGGAACGGATAGGAATTGTTGAAATAGCCCAATACTTCCAAAAACGAAACATCACTGCCACGACTAATTTATTGGACGCTGAAATGGACGATGAAGGGCGTGAACTCAAGAACAGATTAAAAGATCGCTGGTCATCGATTTTTCCCATCAGAGCAACTAGGATTTTTATCCAGTACAGTATTGAGAAGCTCGATCATGAATCTCCAGAGTATCTCAACTTATTGAAATTATGGAAACCAAGAGTTCGCCCGATTGTTCCTCACATTCTTCAGCTACTCAAGCAGATCCAATCATATCACAACCCCGAAAATTGGCACGATCTCCCAGATACTGTCCAAACTTTCTTGAGATATAGTAAAATGGAGAGATTCTGGCAGCAAGGAATCTCAATCCAGAGCAAAGAGACTTTCATCGAGGAAAGCGTTAAAGCAGCTTTCACATTGAGGGAGTTTGCAGACAGTGTTGGTCACTTGATCAGATACACCAGAGAGTACGCTTATTTAACTATAGGCTCGCTTTCTCAGTTGGAAGATACATTGTATGATATTCCAAACATTGCTACATCTTTGTGGACATCTTTAGCTGGTGACACAGTCGGCGTCACCTTGCACAGTTGGAAACATATGATCAACAGTTGTCTCCGAAGTGTTGTGAAGAATTGTCCAATCAAATATGTGAACACTTTCATGGCTGAGTTGCTCCCAAAGGCGTTGTATGATATCGACCGTCTTCTTGTGACAAGGTGGGAGAAGGTTTACATGGATGGTTTGCAATTGCAAGGAAACGAAGACGATGCCACTTTGAGCGAGGAAATGATGGAGGAGCATATGCTAAGGCAACTCACGGCCACAGTGGTGCGTTTGTTGATGGACATTGTTCCTCAATTCGATACTAAACAGGCCAGCGACACTCAATTTGCGTGCAGAAGACTAGTCACCACCAACAAGGAAGTCATGGGAGCTTTCTTGCAGATTTGCTGCCATATCATTGGGTTAAAGGATACCAAATGTTCCTTCAACACCATTCTTGTTGCCCGGAACATACTTCCTGGAATTGTCTTCAAAGATGAGGATGTTGACAAATACTTATGTGACACATTCATGAAGTCACTACTCAAAGTGCTCATAGACGACTACTTTGTTGAAACTCACTCCGAAGCTGCTACTGCTTTCACCACTTTATACTGTGCATTGAGGTCCAAAAACGACTACCCTGCGCAAATTCTTCTCAATAACTTACCCAACTTGACGCCGCAGCACATTACCAATTTTGAAAGTCTAGTGAGCTCCCGGTCGCTTCGGCATCAAAAACTAGCACTTCTCGAGTTGATACGTGTATCCAAGAGCAACGGACTTGATCCAAACGACGATGAATCCATCAAATCCAGAAAGAGTCAGCTTGAGGCGGCAGCCGCCAATAGAAGAAAGAAGGTAATTCCCAACGATATCATGAACGATCCGTTTACCGAGAACGGCGCTTTGAACAATCTTTTTGGTAGCGAATAGACATTGCCTAAGTTACCATGATTGATTCTTTAGTGACCGTATACGCGATAAATACATCTTATTTAACCATTTTAAGTACACCTACAAGCCAGGTTAAGTACCACAGAAATAAATATCGCTCCCTAAAGCAAAGGAGACAATTTTATTATGTCTCTTTTAAGTTGTCCTAAGTTTTCGCCCACCGAGTCAACCTTCATCTTTTGGGGTTTAGTCCGATGCAAAATCTCCAAGAATTCTCTCACCGATCCACCCACTCCAAAATAGTACTGCTTTGCAGCCACAAGAGATAGATATTTTTTCAGTTCATCCAAGAGCGTGATCAAGGTGTTCAGGATAACAGGGATCGTATCCTCGGAGTAAATGGTTTCCGATGACAAAATAAGGTCAGGCGAAAACTGAGAAGCGATCTTATTAAAATTCAGCCCCCATGAGCCCGAAATGAAGCAAAGTTGCACTCCTCTTTCCTGGAGTGATAGCTTGAAATGATCAAGAAGTGCTGGTGTTAAGATAAGCTCATCGTTATTCAAAGGTATATCTGGGTTCATGAAGCTTATGAGCTTTTCTGGCCCTAGAGTTGAAGCCCAGTGAATGAGAAGGTTCGGGAGCGTCACCAACCGTAAGACCTCGTAGTTGAAGTCAGCAAAGACCGCTTTCGAAATATTCAACGGCAAAGTCACGTTCGGCGAGAACTGCAACATGAGTAAGAAGCAAGACGGAAGTGCAGTTCCACATCCAAGCTCTAGTAACGATGAAAAGTCCTGTAGGTCTCCACGCTTGGCCATGTCATTCAATTTATCCACCAAGTCATATGAGCATTCCCACAGCTTGAAGCCTCCTTCATAGACATTTTTCTGGACATCGACCTCCTGAGATGAGTTTCCAGTGAGTATATTGTGGACTTGAGAAGGAGTATCATTTTCCTCCACCATGGCCTGATGCTTGATGTCAAAAAGATGCCTTCTATATACTATATTGCCACCAGGAGTGACATAGTTGTCGAATGTAAGACGCACATCGACGAGCGTGCTGAGTAGGTCATCGAGAGTGTGTAACTGCGGGGCCAAAGCTTCGATTGTAGGCTCCTTTGGAGCATGGCTGGCCTGGGTTTCAATTGGAGACTTTTCATCGTCGGAGATGTCCTCGCCGGAAAAACCGAATGCAAACCCCATCTGCGTTTCAGCGATGGAGGTAGTCCATGTGTTGAGCACTCATCTCTAGTATCGTCACGTGACGGGTATCACGAGATACTTTGAAGGAAACGCCAAGGCCGCACACCACTTTCGGACTACAATTTAGGTACGGCAGACTCACATCACAAGCCGTAATGAATGCCTAGACACTTGCTTGCACAAGGTCACTACTTAATTTATGAACATTTGTTCCGCTTTGTTTAGAAATGCACGCATGCATCACTTTTTTTTATATTTTAATCGTTTCAATACAGCTACGTAGCATGTAATCGGTACTCCATGGTTCGGTGCAGGGCCGGAGTTCGCACCGGTGGGACTTTTTCCGCACAGGTGGTAGTCACCGATATCCCGTTTTCGAACCCGCCAACGCTAATATTATTCACGGCTATGGACAATAAACAGTCGTTCGGGGCCAAGACAAGCATGCACCGTTCACTATCCATATCCAACGCCATACTAGAGCATCTGAGACTGAAAGAGAAGCATGTCACCTTTAATAAGAACGGAGATATCGTGGTGGGCTCCCTGACCAACTCATCCAATTCTCCAGTGTCTCCATATTCCTTGGTAGACTCCGATGACGAAGGAATCAACCTCGATGGAGTGCTTCGCTGCCAGAAATCCAGTTCAATGAATGAGTCCAATAGCCCCGGTGGGGGAAACAGGAGAAACAACTCCCTACTGACGTTGACTCGTTTCCGATCCCAGCCACATACGAACAACTTCTTGCCTGAACCTATCCGGCTTGATTCACAGTTCTACTCGCTCCAAAATTCTCAAACAAACTTACCGGAGTTCAACAAGCGTCCTTTAACTGACACTCCGATTGTGTCCACTGTCACTTCCCCAGAGTGTAAGAACCAGTCTAGCGATGACGAGGATTTGTTTGCCGATTTCAAAAACCTCAATCAAATTACTGGCAGAAGAAAGTCGCTGAGATCAATGTCGAATTCTCCCTCCTTGCAGAAGATGAAGAATATCTCTCATCTCAACTTGGCTGATCTCAACATATCCCTGCCCAGACCAACCATAGACAAGGAAATCAGCAGTGGCTCTATATCTCCAACAAACATCCAAGAGCCCGTTCCAAGACTTGCTTCTCCCAAAACATCTGAGGGCAGCATTCTCTCAAACGTAACTCCCAACACAATCAGCAACCAGATAACAAGAACCAAGTCCTCGAAAAACCGCGTGCCAACAATTAAAACTCCTCGAAGTGGTAGTCAAATTTCAGCTACCCAATCTCCTCGTTCATTAACGCAGTCTCCAGTCAATCAAGATACCTTGAACAAAGGTAGCAAGATAGCTGCAAACCTTGATACAAAAGTCATGTCTCAAATCACAGAAAATTACCTAAAAAATGTCCCCGAAGAGCTTCAAGACCAGTTCAAGAAAACACCTTCATTTGAGAATTTGAAAAACGTTTTGCTTCTGAAGCCTTATACAAAGGCCAAGAAAGCATACACACTAAACATACCAGGCCAAACTTCATCAAAAATCTCACCTGATGGAAAAATAGCCTCTACAGATGTTGGCTCGAAACTAGTCATAGTCATGGTCGGCTTACCTGCGCGAGGAAAATCATACATTACAAACAAGCTCACTCGGTACTTGAACTGGATTCAACACGACTGTCGAGTTTTCAATGTTGGAAACACTAGAAGAATGGACAAAACCAATGTTTTGGGTCCAGCACATCGTCCCCTCCCCGACACAAATACGCCTCTGCCTTTCAATGGCAGGTCACCTGTGGACAAACCTGCTTCGCCTACGTCCCACTCAGCTGACTTTTTCAACCCAGAGAACAAAGCATCCACAGAGCTTCGTGAAAAATGGGCCATGGATACTTTGGATAATTTACTAGACTGGGTTTTGAACGGTAGTGGGTGCGTGGGTATTCTTGACGCAACAAATTCAACGAAGAAGCGCCGTGGAAAAGTCTTGAAGCGAATTCAAGAGCGCACTAATGGTGAGCTCAAGGTTCTCTTTTTGGAAAGTATTTGTGCAGATCGAGCTATTCTTGATACTAACATCCGCTTGAAATTGTCGGGTCCCGACTACAGAGATATGGATCCAGAGGTTGCTTTAAAGGACTTCCTCGGACGTCTCAGAAACTACGAAAGTGCATATGAAACGATCGATGAGTCCGAAGAGGCCCTTGAGGGCTTTCAGTATGTCAAAATGATTGATGTTGGTAAGAAGGTGGTTAGTTTTAATATTCAAGGGTTTTTGGCCTCTCAGACAATCTATTTCTTGCTCAATTTCAATTTATGTGAGCGTCAAATATGGCTTACAAGGCATGGAGAAAGTGTGGATAACCTCAGTGGACGGATTGGTGGTGACAGCACATTGACCAAACGTGGAAAACAATTCCTGAAGACGCTCAATAGGTTCTTGAGTTATCAGCGCCGTGAGTTTCGCAAGAAACAACTTGAAAAATTCTCTACAAGACTCGAGGTCAGATACAATGAGCTCGCTGGGACCTCTGGAGGCGAGAGCTCAAGTAAGGAAAAAAGTATGGAGATTCCAACCGAACCAAGTTTCTGTGTATGGACCTCAATGCTTTTGCGTGCCATTGAGACAGGTAATGTCTTCAGTGATCAGGAGTATAATGTGAAGGCTATGAGAATGCTCAATGAACTAGGAGGCGGTAAGTTCGAAGGAATGACCTACGATGAAATTAAGAGGAAACACGGAAAGGAGTTTGAGAGCAGAATCAAAAACAAACTTTCTTACAGGTATCCAGGAGTTGGTGGTGAGTCGTATCTTGATGTTTTGGTGCGGTTAAGGCCTCTTATCAATGAAATCGAAAGAACGACAGATCATTTGCTTATTGTGTCACACAGAGTTGTTTTGAGGGTCTTATTAGCGTACTTCTTGAACTTGGACAAGTCAGCAATTGTGGATTTGGATGTCCCTTTACACACACTCTACTGCTTGGAACTGAATCCCTATGGAACAGATTACAAGATGTTTGAGTATGATGAGACATCAGATTGGTTCCGCAGCATTGAGCCAGAGCACCAAAAGAATGTCAAGGAGGTGGGCGTGAACTACAAAGAACGCAAGTACTCAGTGATCCCTACTGCACCGCCTCTGCTGAGCAAAACCAGAAAAGACTCGAAAATAGAGCCAAGGCAATCGAGAGGTGGACAAGACAATTTCAGTATTCGGGCCAGCGTCATTCAAGGCGATGATGATGCAAAGCTCGAGGAAGACAGAAATTTGTTTCTTAACGCTTCGTCATCCAGGAAGCTCGCCGATCTTCAAAAGCTCCGCAAGCCATAATGAGGGCGCTACCGGATTTAATCGGTATGTTTCAAAAGAGCCTTTTCCAGTGTTTCATCATTAAACTACGCTTATTTTGTTTCGCACCATGAAATGTAGACGCAATTTTGCGAGATCATGCATAATCTCTACGACTATGAAGCCACGGTTGAATAGAGACAGTAAACTGAGTACACGCTAGGATTTGTCTTCCGCTGTACTTACTATGTACTTCGCCATCTGCTTTCTAAAACCTGCGGGTGGCTCAAGTAATGGCTAAATCAAAAGTGCTCTGGAAGATGCCAACTAAAGCAGAAAGTCGCAATTGCCATAGTAGCAGGATAGAAAGGTCTGCAGGATATCTTAGCGCCCTTGTCGCGTGTCTAGGTTGCACCGCATACACTCAAACAAGTTCTACACTTCAGACCACTCCATTGATCCAAATTTGCGCCAGGGAATTTCCGGTACTAATCCAATAAAAACAGAGCTTTTTTTCTCAAGCTTAATAACCGGAGCGTGCTTATGAATTTATATCCTAATTAAGCCTCCCCGTCTAATCACATCGTATCAACATCATCTCACAATGGATTCCGTCTCACCCGAAGACAAAATAGACCTACTGCCAGAAAATGGTGAACTCAGCACGAGCTCTGGAGCTCTGGTCCCTCTTCAAACTGGAAATCAGGTTAACCATTCCCAATCGGACCCAGCTACCGGCACTCCGCAAGAGAAACGGGTCAGCAGCAGCCCTGATCCCAAGACACAAATTTCCAAGATTCCACTGCCTCCGGCCCCCTCCTTGAAGCCCAACTCTTCTGCGTCTCAAAGCAATTCCTCTCCTGTGGATAGTGTCGCCAGCCCGAGTGTCATCAACAAGCAACTTTTATCCAAACTCAACAAGTCTTTGAAGGAGAAGCAAAAGATCATCACACAGAGTGTCTCTCATCCTAAAACCCCCACATTAATACAGGATGTGCTCTCAACATCACCCAAATTCAATGGGACTGTGCCTTCAAATCTAAATCCAGGAATCTCTAACAATGAGGCCAGCTTGAAGGGCGTGGAAACCCCCGAGGAGAGAAATGGAAACACCCACATCGACTCTGAAATCATTCCTCCAATAAGTTCTCCTGGCATATCCAAGGAAGCAGGTCTGCAGCTGAAGGCGAAAAACAAGAGAATAGCGAAGCAAAATTCTACCAGAACTGATTTTTTTGCTGCTAAATTAGCCAGTGCTGTCGATGACGTGGAATCTTCTGATAGTGATGGCACGTTTGTGTATGAGACCAATGCCCCTGATATTGAGGATGATGCTGATAACTCTGGAACCATGGGCACCGAAGTCGCTATATCACTGAATCCAAACACACCCTACGAAGACCAAAGAAGCGCAGAAAACATCAACAATGCTCCGGCTTCCATTCATCTAGTGAATGACAACATCTCCTTCTCTGGAAGCTATAGAGGCTTGAACAATGAGCATATTTCTACTAGTCCCGTCGCCGAGCTGAAAAAGGATGACGACGCAATCGTTGACTCTGCTCCTCCCACAATGAATTCGCATACCACAGAATCGGTCATCTCATTACAGTCTTCAAGGCAAACATTGGGAAGGGTACACAACGGCACCCCTCCGCCTCTTGGTAATGGCCGGACGCCCCAAAATTTAGGCCTGGCATTTGGTGTTGACTGCAACCAGTTCTCAGATCCATTTCTTGACAATGTATCGAAATATTCACGTCACCCAACAAGGAAGAACAGTAACCAATCCATGTTCAGTGAAGACAATAAGGATCCATTTATGCGCTCCCCCAAATCTCCATTCAGAGATACTCATCAAAGCGGCACTGCAACGTCTTTAGGAATGGCAGATCAGGCTCATAACATCAGTGAGCCATACACAAATGCGATGTACTGTTATCGAGAAGAGGATGTTAGTGGTGATGAAAGCTCCTCTCATGGAGATATGCGTCTGATCAATGGAGCTAGTCGCCGAGTTTCTGTTTCGAATGTTGAAAATAAGATTGATGATGTGTCAAGCAGCAAGCCACAGACAACGAAAACCTCCACAACGTCTTCAAAGCTTCGCTCCACCACGTCTAAGTTATTTGACAGAAAAGGCGCACAACCAAGGCGTTATAGCACGATTCCAGATGACATCGACATTGAGGATTTTGATGATGAATTAATCTACTACGATAACAATAACATCAGGTTTCCTTACAACAGATCGCTCCATGGTGGTATCAATGAAAGCTCTTCATTAATGGGTGATCATAAACTTCCCCACTATAAATCTTTAAACTTGAGTTATGGTGGAAAGCGAGTTCCCTCTCATCTCAAAAGCAAACGCTATCTGTCAATGGGATATGTTCCACCACCATCAAATGGTTTTGCTCCAAAAAAGATTGACCAGTTTCCCTTTCCATATCCGCAGAATAGTGATGCATCCTATTATGGTTTTCGCGAGTGTGAGGAAGAAGCTCATAATAATATAGCGGGCGATCTTCGATCTGTTGAAAATTATCATGCCAATGGCGTCCTCCCATTTGGAATCAACCGTCAAATGCTCAATGCTAAAGGTTCGCGTGAGTCATTGAATGGCGACAAGTACCGACTCATGAAAAGTGTTATTTACACATTTGTATGGATACTTGGTATTTTGAGCTTCGGCTTCATTCTGGGTTTTTTCTTCGCTTCAGCCAAGGATCTATCGAATCTTTCTCTTCTCAGTATTGAAAATGCTTTGGTTTCGCTGGATGAACTCGTATTTAGCGTTGTTGTTGAAGCCCTCAATCCAGGATGGTTTACAGTCACGATAGATGAAATTGAGTTGGATGTCTTTGCCAAGAGTGGTTACTTGGATGATCCGTCCACAGACAGTTCTGTAGAGACTGTTTTATTGGGATCCGTTTACAGTTTCGAATCAGCACTTGGTTTCGAAGGCAGCTTTTTCAACCGCACACCCTCGCAGCAGACTGGTGAGATAAAGCTTGTTGGCCCGGGGAAGAATCTTACTGGATCTGGTAACTTGGTGTCAAAGAGAGCCCACACGGAATTAAAGCCCGTTCCTACAGAACCATCGGATAACGCGGAGAAATGGAAATCTATTTCAAAGCACCCATTTGATTTGATATTAAGAGGTGTCCTAAAGTATAAGCTAGCCATCAACCATAATGTCAAGTCTGTGGTTGTTAACAAAGTTGGCTATATTGATCCTTCGAAATCAAACTGAGAACTTGATAAAAGGGAGTAAATGGTGCTTTTTCCCTGGCGAAATTCAAGCGAATACCTGAATTCTCTGGGTTCGAATGATGTTGCTCTTGGTGCAGTATTGGAGACAAATTGATCCTTTTCCATTACCCAGTTGCAGTTAGAAGGTTGTCCTATACGAAATAGTAGGATTAATCTGCACAACAAGATGTATGTCTCTCTCATAGCAAGATGATCTCCTGCACATCTACGAGAGCCCATCCCGAAAGAGACATGGTTAATAGCATCTTCCTTCAAAAGTATGCCTTCTTTATCAAGCCATCTCTCCGGTCTGAAACTGTATGGATCTTTGAACACACTATGGTCATGGTTTGCGGCAAAAGCATTCATCATTATTATGCTATTCTCTGGAATGAGAGCGTTACCAAATGAAATAGGCTTGGTTGTGGTACGGGCGAGACCCATTGGCAAAACTGTGAATGATCTTAGCCCTTCATGTATTAAGGCAAGAGCATACATGCAATTTAGGTTTTTTGCAACGTTGTTCCATGCTGCATCCAAGTCGTTATCATAAAGTTTCATGAGCTCATTGTATAGCTTTTCTTGAATTGCGGTGCCAGTTTCTGGGAAAGATAACTGACCCAATATGTAATCGAAAGTCAAAGCCAAGTTGTCCAAGCCTGCACTCACCATAGTCAAGCAAAAGCTCTTTGTCTCTGCAGCATTGAGTCTCAGATTGCCATGATCATCATGCATTCTTGCTAAAAAAGGTAGGGTCTGGAAGCTTGTTTTTGCAGAATATAGTTGCTGATATTTTCCATGCAACAATTCCATGTATTCATCTCGGAGGGTCTTGTTGCGCTCTGCATCTTTTCCGAAAACAGAATTGAAGATAGAATGTTTGAGAAATGGCAAATAATCTTGATAATTCGACGTTATGGAGCGCAAATTAATGATTTTATTTTCAGTTGTAATGATTAAATCGGTCAACGCCTTATCCTGGTCCTCAGTATCTAATTCAAATCCATAAGTTAACAGGACTGCACAGCGCAAAACATAGCCCTGGATAGTACGTAGAAGGTTATGATCTCTGGTCTCTCTGACACATTCACCAACGATTTTCCTCAAGATGTAGGAAGAGGCATCATCGAGAGTATCCGACTCTCTCACCTGCGAAAGACTCAGTGGACAAAGGTACTTGGACACCTGTTTTCGCAACTTCCTATACGAAGGGCCGTATGGCGTGGAACCAATGGTGGGGCCTTGATCTTTGGAAACTATCTTGTGGAAAGTGTGCAAAGTCGGTCTTGAGTTGGTGCTTAAAGGGTGTTGCTTCCATACTTTCAGCACGTCTTTGAAGCTGTTAACAACTACGGCGGGCATACTACCCAAGTGGATGACAAAAAGAGAGCAATCGTAGTGATCCATCCATTTCATGAATACATGGCTCGGATTATTCAATACCTGGAGTGTGTTTCCTATTATCGGAAGTGAAGGAATCACGAGAATACCCTTGGTCAGCAGCTTTGAGGCCTTGGATTTAATAAGCAAGATTACGAGAGCAAGAAGAATCAAAAGCAAAATATTCATCGGTGATGAAGTATACAAGAGATCACGCGCAAAAAGATGGTGGATGTGAAGTCTTAAGACCGAAAGTCCCAAAGCCGCGGTTCTCAACCGCAGGGCTTGACAGCTCACTGCAGTCCTTGCAACTTTGTCCGCGGCCCGTGGTAGTGCTTGAGATGGTAATCGTCACGTGAAAATGAGCATGTCAATGCATAGGGCTTTCATATGTCATGACGCACAGCCCATCGAATCCCTTTAGGCAAGAATGCGTGAAAACCCATGTCGAAACACATGCAAGCTATGGTTTTAGTAGATGTAAACCAAAAATGTGATGCAACAATAATTTGCTTCCATATTTGCCTGAGATAGTATCTAGGAGCTGTGAGTAGAGTATCCAAGTCATCTGTAGGTTACATTCACGTGACATCTTATCTACGGAGTTCCCGCATTTACAACTTCTGTCTCGTTTGAAAGTCAGACATTAATCGAGACTACTACTTGATGTTCAATGAGTCCGTCAGATACCCTGAAACGCACGGAATATCTGAAAAGTGGCTGTAAGGAATGCAAGCGCCGGAAGATCAAATGCGATGAGTTCATCAACCCTCCTCCTGTAGCTCGCTTGGTTATCAACCATCAAAATAAGCGACTGTGTTGGCAATGCACCAGGCTCAATAAGATATGTGAATACCCAATGAAAGGTGAAAAGGTTTTGAGAGTGTCTAAGAAGAAGCAGCAAGAGAGTATCAAATTGCAAAGTACTTTACCTGATCAGACCACCCTGTCTCTGAGTGGTTCAGGAGGGACAGTTTCCCGGGATAAGATCCATATATCTAGCTCAAACGAGAAAATGCAAGCACATCATCTGATCCCAAGCCCTCATAACCAAGTGTTTACAAATAAGCCGGCTTTTGATGGTCCAGCCCATTTTGCTGATCAGCTAAATCCATTTCCCATGACTGTTTTAACAAGCAACACTCCCGCATTCAATTACTTACATAAAGGCCCTGTCTATACTCATTTGCATGCTAAAGTCTCCGGACCAGACCATATTATTCAGGCCGATTCTAGTGTACCTCTTCCCGACAAAAGAGCATTCGCATATCCTCAAAGCTCTACAGACTTAGCTGTTCTTGCATACGATTTGAACAACTTAGTGAATGACATGATGCATGGTACAATTAAAGGTGGTGATAGTGCCGCCAATAGCATATCTTTTGACTCCACCCTCACATCGCCAAGTACCGATGGCGAGCTTTTACAAACTCACAGTCATTTCAAGGCACTGGACAACGGCATACCAAAAAATATTGGTCTAGATATATTCAACGTCAGTTTGGAGGCCCAAATTTACTTGAAAGAGTTTCACGATGAATTTTCAAACGTCATTATGCCGTTCACGGCATTTGATCGCATGACTCAATCTCATTTTAACCCAGTGAGAGACATACTATTCTACCACGCATCGAGTGAACCATTTCTACTCGCCGCCATATTAGCACAAGGTGCTTCCTCTCGTTATCAAAAGAGCAAATACATCGGAGATGATCAGGCATATCACAGATATCTACTGAAGTGCTTGAAGCTCTTGGGCGCAGCTTTAGGGAGATCGAGCGACAAGAGAAGCTCTTCGCTGCTCGGAGATATAGAGCCTGTTTTGCTAGCAGTTTTACTCTTGACATCCTCTAATGCTGCCAATACAAGTCAACACTGGAGGCCACACTTGCAAGGAGCCAAAGGCATTCTTTTGAGACACAGCACCTTGCAAAAAAACATGAAGGCATCAACTACAATTCTCCTCTGCAAATGCTGGTTTGTATCTTTTGAGATTTTAGCTGGCTTGGGTCTGAAACTTGGAGGAACCATTGATCTGGATGAAGATCTAGAAGTGTTACTACATTTCGATGGCAGTGACTTCCAGCTTTTGGAAAGCATGGGTTTGGTCCTTAACAATGGCTTTTTCTTGATTGGAGGTTACCATATCGATTTGCTACCAACTTTCAAGGGCCTCATAAAGCAACTTAATAAGTACAGGAAGAACAAGAATCATGTTTTTGATGAGACCAGTGAGTACATCCGACTCTTGGCAGAATTCGAACGCTTCAGGCTATTTGAATTTGTACATCGCAAAGCTATTCTCTCCGGAGACGACTTTCTTGGCGGCTACATCCCATCGGGTTATTTGTTGGACCCTGTCACTGTTGACAATACTCACCATGTATTGAGTTGGATGGATACCTCACACCAAGTGTATTGCTTGGCTGGCATTGTGACTGTCATGACAGAGCTTTTGGAGATGTCTCATGCTTCACCACAAGTGCAAAGCATGGCCAAAGAACTCATTTCATTCGCCTCAGTTTTGAGTCAATTCTCAAAAACACCCCTGCTTATTAAGTGTTCTGTGATGATGATTCAGTGGCCCATGATAGTGGCAGGCTTCAATCTGACTCGTCCAGAAGATCAAGAGCACGTCTTAAAGTTTTTCCAAGCAGCTCGAAGCGTCGGGGCTGGAAGTGCTGATCATTTCATTGCTAGATTGAAAAGCTCGTGGTTGAAAGGAGGGGCCAGGTCCATGCTCACGTTTGACGACAACATCGATGCGGTCACCTACTAATAGAAAAAAAATTGCATGCGTTACGATTGATAAAATTTAGGCTTGTACTTCTTGAAGTAGTGAAAACCAGTTGAACCTACCTCCTGAAAATTGAAGCTCTTCTGTAAGCTGAGAGTTATGTGGAGCTCGCTCCAATTGGCAATCCTCTTGGATCTTCCAGCCGACCCTCTCAGCACCCAGTCTGGCCCCATCCAAATTAGCAGCCGTGGGTCCGATTCTTAGCCCAGAGTACTTGCCAACCACGTATAATGGAAGAGTTTCATTCCATTGTAGGTCGTCTGTAAGGCATGGAAGACCATTCACGATGTCAATAGGATACTTCTTTAAGATTGGCTTCATGAAGCTCAAATTTTCGATATCTGGCAGTATACCCGTTGCACAGCAGACGTAATCAGTTTCCATTTGACTTTCTTCTAAAATATCATTCTCGTTATGAGCTAGTGTCAAATTCCAGCAATCATTTTCGCAGCAGCTTTTCTTTATAGTAGTAAATTTGCGAATGTTCAAGCTGCCCTCTGCTTCATGCTTGGCTAATATTTTGCAGTATTCAGGATTCACCAGTCCTCCTTCCCTTGAAGAGTTGATAAGATCAAACCTCTCTTCATCTGTATCAAGCATGTAGAAGGCAGACTTTTTCACATTTTTATATTTTGTGACCCAATCTAAATGAAAGTCAAAATGCTTGATCTTTAATGGCCCTCTGAGAAGAAGAGTCACTTTTATCCCACACTTGCAGCAAATGTGTGCGAGTTGAGCCGATGTTAAGCCACCTCCAACAATGACCACAGAAGCCTCTCTCCCTTCAGCCACTTTCTTCATAGCAATTTCAGGTGGAAATTTCACTTTTTTTGAGAATATATGAGTCGTATGGCAGGAATGGCCTAAGTCACACATGTTGGTATTCAAGCCTTGAATAGGGTAATTAATGTTGCCTCGGTGCCCACATGCCAACACGCATCGGCGTGCTCCAAAAATTTTGCCGCTCATTGTTTTGATGATAAAACCTTTGACTACTGAGTCCTCATCATAAATGTGGATGTCTCCATAGTCGATCGATATCACCTCCTCTTTTCTAATCCGATCACCCAACTTATATCTGTTGATAATGTCTTCACAGAAATCGCGGAAGAAAGAGGTAGATGGCCGGTAGTAGTCACGGTAGTCCCTCATGTTTATGTCTACAATTCCTGGCTGGTCATGATTAATCTTCTGACCAGTTATAGGAGCTGCCATTTTTTTCTTTCTTTTATTGATGATCCGTTTCTGTTGGTGTTTCGAGAACTCCTTGCCAACAACATTCTGGATTTCGAGCAAATCTTTCTCTCGGTGGTGCTGGTGAGCATAAGTGATCATTGCATCTATATTGGCAGGATCGGGATGAAAAAACATGGGGGACCGTAATGTGGGTATTTGACAGCTCTCGAACTGATTGTCCCACTGACCCAAAAATGAGTCGGAAACAGCATCCAAAGCAAGAATTTGTTTGGCATCCAATTGAAAGAGCAGACTATAGTCCGAGATGGACTTAAAGTTACTAGAGATTTTACCCGTTTTTCCTGCTCTTTTTTTCAACCAGATAAATCGCTGGTGCTCATCCTCAGTGAAAAGTGTTGCTGGAGAGCTTTCGCATAATCTGGCTGCAACAGCCAAACCACATGTTCCGCCACCAACAATCACCACCTCGAGGAAATTTTCTGCAAGGATGTCATAATTCGTTTGGATGTATGGAGGCATTGAAATAATATTTGTTACTGAATTAGTAATTAGAAAACCAATGTTGAATTTATATTCTACCATTTGCACCCACAGTCATGCAGGAGTATCAGTGGTTATTGCATAACCTCTATGCTAATTTCATAACCACCACAGCCAGATAAGTGAAATTGCATATCACTTGTAGATTTCTGTGAAGCCTTCAATAATAGCTAAGAGGCCGACTGCACCAGGATCAGGAATACCACCATCTTCCTTGAGATCGGCTTCGCTCACATACGACGACCGGCCAAACTTTGCTTCCAATTGAGAAGTGGCTTCACAAGAGCTTCTGGCCGCTTCTACAGCCTTAGGCACATCGCCATTTTCTGCAATGCCATCCACAAATGGCTGCAAAGTGTCAACCAAAGTGCGGCCACCTTTTCTGGCTTTGGTGTATTTGAATAAGCCATCATAGAGTGCGTTCTTTAAAGCTGTCGCAATCAGTGATATATTCGTATCATCCAAGGCTTGTAAATTCTTCACAAAACTTGTCAAAAAGATGGCATAGATACCCCCTGAAGTACCACCCATGCTGTCTTCGACGATCTCCGTGATAACACTGAGTGTAGCAACAGGGTCATCCAAGTTTTGGACAAAGCTGTCATCGGTCTCCAATCTCTTTAAAATTGCGGTAGCTCCGAATTTCAATGTCTCTCCGCAGTCACCATCGCCAACAAGAGTATCATATTTAGTGATTTTAGGTTCTTGTTCGATCAAGACATTCATGGCATTCTTCAAAGCTTTCTCAAATTTAGCTTTGTCAACACGCAAGTCCGACTTTGGAATTTGGGCATGCTTTTCAGGAGACTCGATGTCCTTTCTCTCGACCTCCCAATCTTTAGATGTGTACGATTTTGGTTTCCATCCGGGAGCATCTGTTTCCTTATCGAGCATCTCCAAGACCGTAGCATTTGAATATTTCTCGGATTTCACACGGTTAAGGTTGAGGAGAGAAATAGAAAAGCCTGGAGAGTTCAAGGAGGTAACAAAGTCTGAAACAAGAACTCTCGAAGGCTTTTTCTTCAATGGACAACGCTCCACAGCATAATGAGTTATTGCCAACAACTCCAAAGTTGATGTTCCGCCAATATTGTTAATAATGAGAACATATTCATCGTCTTCCTCGAATTTCACATAATGGCGCTCCTTGTCATTTGGATCTAACAAACGCTTGTAGAGGATATCCACAAGCTCAGTGACCTTGGGGATTTTAATCTTCTCTCCGGGCTCGTTGTGAATGCCTAAGCCTAACTCAGCCATAGTGGGGTCCTCGTTGAGTTCTGTTTCTTCTTCTCTTCCTGGGACTGAAGTCCTGTCAAGTGAAGCACTCATTGTAACAAGAGCACTGTTCACAGAACGACCCAACTCAGCAACATCCTCTAGACTATCACCATTGGCAGAGGCAGCACCAACAATTTTGTGCACTATGGCAGTACCAGCCAAACCACGTCTTCCTACCATTTTGTTTTGAGTTCGACCCACAGCCACATCATCGGAAACACTAACCAATTCCACTTTGTACCCATCTCTTTTGGCTCTTTCCACAACAAGCCCAAAGTGTAAGATGTCTCCAGTGTAGTTCTTTACAACTATAACTGCACCCTTCTCTTTATCTGCAGATGCTTTTACAGCAGACATGATTTGCTTAGTGGAGGGAGAGGCAAAAATAGCTCCAGAAACGGCTGCGTCTAACAAGTTGGAACCGACAAATCCAGAATGGAGTGGTTCATGTCCAGCACCTCCTCCACTAATCACGGCCACTTTCTTTCCACTAGTTCTAGGATTGTACACCACCTTCTCCGAAGAAATTAGGTCGAGTTTAGGATTGGTAGCAACCAAGCCTCTAAGAGCGGTCAAAACCAACTCTTCATTTTCAGGGTATTTCCAATGCTTTGGGGAAACCATTTTAACAGATTTTCAACTATTGTGAAGTCTTTCAGGTGGTAGATGTTGTAGCAACTATTTAATTTGAATTCAACTCCGATCACGTGCATTCGAGGAACTATATGCCATCTTAGCCTAAACGCATGAGGTCATTCTACATGGGCCGTTTAATTAGGGTGCGAACTTGCTAAGGCCCGGCTTTGCCGAAATGTTGCACGGCAACAATCCCGGCCTCAAATCAACGTCTGCAAACTGGAAAACACTTTCTTTAGAGAACTGAGCAAGAAATAACGTCACTCGAACATTCAAATTACAGATCACTTTGTTATGCAAGATTGACACATTTAGTATTAAAGAGCACATGCATATTTCCTTAAAAGAGGCAAATTAAGAGCGTGTTCAACGAATTTCAAAATTCTCAAGTTCGAAGATTGTTAGGTTTGAGTATTCCTTAGCTCGAGCCGCATTCTAAAGTTTTTCACTATCAATTAATGAGCCTTAGCGAGAGAATATTGAGCCCCAGTATTGCAAGTACTTGAATTCCGCACTGGCGAAGTTGCAGCGAAGAGGGTCAGATGAGTAATTTTTCTGGTTCGCGTTATCCTTCCGTTAGCGGATTAGAACCTCCGCTATTTTGAACTGTCCCGGGGCCGTACGATCCACGATTCCAAAATACATTTGCATCATTTCAGCATAGAAGTGCTATGTCTGGTAAGCCTCTACGTGACGCGAAGAAGGTAAATCACTCCAAGACTTTCACTGGTTGCTTCACCTGCAGATCTAGGAAGATACGATGTGATCTCCATCGCCCATTTTGCGGTAACTGCAAAAAATCAGGCTTAACTTGTGGTGGTTATGACATCAATTTGCGATGGCTGGAGCCTCTTCAATATCATCACAATAACGGCTCCCCAATTCAAGTACCTGTCACCTTTGGCAAGGAAATCACGAACGTGGACGATGATAGTGGTACCTCAAAATTCTTCAAGAGAAGAAGAGTGGCATTTGTTGTCTGGGACAAAACAACCTCCATGCCTTACCAGTTCTACGAGGATATGGACGATGATATTAATGCTCTCAAAGTGCTGAAGCATGATAATGAGACAAAATTAAAAGGCCCGTTTGGTGTTTTTGGCTCTCAGCCGCTTCCGAAAGCCTCCAAATCCGACGCACTACTAACAAATGGAATTCCTTCTTCGGGAAATACTTCTGCTCTGCAAAATATGCCTGATCAAGGCCACGATCAGCTTTGGCTTTCCAATGAATTGCGAGAACATGCTCTTTTGACTGCTGCAGCTCTTAATGGAGATCCTCAGTTTTTGGATTTCGATATGCAAAGCATTGGGTACCAAGGCTATTCAGACTCTCTGAATGATCTTTTAAGCTTACTTTTTCATAAACAGAACCAGAATCCGTTCCCTTCTCCGCATCCCCCCACTTCAAACAATCCCAGCCAAATTAGCACACCTTCTGCAAACCAAACGCATAAAAGCAGCACATTGGACACGAGTAATCCAATCGTGCAAGACAATGTTTCAATTAATCCTGCTAACCAGCATTTGTTCTATTCCAATTTCACCAATTTCTACTACAATAATCCATATCAGCTGAACCATACGCTTGATATTCAGCTACATGCCTCAGCTGGACTTCTGAAGCATGACGACGAATCCACTGACTTTGTCGAGGGTGACTCATCACAGGCAACTCAAATGCCAGACTCCCTAATGGCCATAACCCAAAGCCCCCTTGAGCCGGAAATTGGCTTCGATGTATCATTGCCGAAGCATGGCGTAACCTTACCCACCTCAGCCTTACAAGTGCAGCCCTTGACGCGATATTTGCTCAACTACTATGTAACTCAAGTGGCAGATCTTATGACCGTCATCCCCTTAACAGAAAATCCATGGAAAACTATCTACTTTCCAAGAGCCTTGATGGCCATTGGAGAATTATCGGCATTGGGCAAAACATCTGCTGCGAAAAATGCTTTACTTAATGCATTATTGGCTGTTTCAGCTTTCAATTTGCAGAGTAAGTTTACTAAGAATTCACAGCAAATGAAGTACTATTTGAACTTGGGTATTAGACTACGGAATCAGGCTAGTTTGTTCGTGAAAGCTTTACTCGGCTCACTGGGAGGTACTCAGGGTGGAGTGGCCCGTTGTGTCTCATCTGAAAAGTATAAGGATATTCTTTGTGCAATCATGTCCATGATCTCGGTTGACTTGGTTTGGGGCACCATGCAAGATACGAACTTTTACATCAAGTGGTGCGAGAGAGTCATATACACTAAGATGACCAAGAAGAAGAAATTATCCGCTAAGGCCAAAATTTTGCATCGAATTTTCCTGAGTTTGAAATTGATTCAAGATTCAACATGCTTAAACATTGCTGACATCAAAGAAGACGAGAAAATGACTGCAGAGTTTGGTATTGAAATACGTCTGAAGTTTGATGATGGTGTGTACGCCAAAACCCACAAGGCAAAGAAGAGTAAAATCGACTACATTGTTGACCAATCAAAACTGTTTTCCCCTATGTTCGTTAATAAGAAATTGATTAACACTGACAAATACGATGAAAACTTTGCTACAGATGCTCTATATGGCTTGCCCAACTCTTTGATTTCCGCCTTCAGCGAAACCGTGCAATTGGTAAGGAAAAAAATATATCACAAGGAAGTGTTGTCGAATCTCCCACCCCAATTTGAAGAAAAGGTAGCAAAACTCAGTGTAATGTTGCAAAATTGGAAATTGGACTGGAAGCTCTACGAGATTAAAGACGACAAACGAGTATTTACCTCCTCGATGCATGAAGCAACATTCCATCATGTGATGTCATTCTACAATGCGCTCTGCATCTACTTTCACAGGCTCATTGAGGATGTGCAGCCTGAAAAATTACAAGATAAGGTTGCCACGACGCTAGAACACCTCAACCAGATCCAGAAATTGATTGCCGAGGACGAGGCTTCCATGATTCCTCTCTTTTGGCAAGGATTCATAGCAGGCTGCGAAGCTACATCGCTTAATTTGCAGATGGGCTTCAAGAAATGGGGTGCAGACATTGCGTTGTATTTGGGAAACTACTGGGGTGCTAGACAGATTATGCTTGAAGTGTGGAGGCGCAAAAAGTTCAAGGAAGCCCATGACGACTGGCCTAGTGTGATTCACGACTGGGAAATGAACCTCATGCTCAATTAAAACAAGTACGCGGTTGATGCTCAATTTACGATCTCAATTTACGATCTTAATTCACGTTCTTCATTCACGTTCTCTATTCACGTTCTCTATTCACGTTCTCTATTCACGTTCTTCATTCACGTTCTCTATTCACGTTCTCTATTCACGTTCCTCATCCACGTTCGTTGATGTTTGCAGTAAGAAACAATACAAATTATATGAAAAAATTTAGCACATAAAAGTCCTATCACGTTACAAAGTCCGTCGGCGTCAATTAAGCATTGTCTCATTGAGCATGGCTTTGGCAGATATGCATTGATTTCGAGCCTCCAACGCGCACGCGTAAACAGTGGATCGCGAATCACTCGAAATAGCCCTTCTGCATGTTTTGATTTCGATTTTGTCTAAATGCAGGTGTGTTTACATTAACGCGCATCTTGTTTACAATAGGGTTCACATTGGAGCTAAGATAAACACGCTTCCCCATGCTAATCACGTCAAACATTGAGACACGAGAAACATCTTGTCGAGTATCAGGGGGTGGTTGCGTGTGACGCGTTTCGTATTCCGAAGCGTGTTTCATCTTTGGCAAACAGTATATAAGTACGGCCATCATGTCCAGTTATCTAAAGTATTCAGTTTTATCATCTTCGCTCATTTATCTTCATTCGTTTAATTCATAATGCAATTCGCTATCTCTGCTCTTGCCCTTGCTGCCACGGCCCTTGCCAGCTCCAACACCTCTTACGAGGTTGAGACTGTTACAAACCACCACACTACGCAGGTCACCATCACCTCTTGTTCTGATGACAAGTGCGCTACAACTGTCCAAAAGGTTTCCCACACCGTTGTCACCGAGACTGTCGATGGTGTCGAGACTATCTACACCACTGTCTGCCCATTGACCGAGTCGACTGCTGCTCCTACTCCAACCCAGGTTGCCCCAGTTGTTCCAGCTGAACCAGAAAGTCTTGAGCCTGCTCATGTTACCGAGTCTGACTCCTACATTGACATCACCATCACCCCAACCGTGGTTGTGTCTACTGGTGTTCAGACCACCAAATATGCTCGTTCTACTTTCACGTCCATCTACAATAGCTCTACTTCTGCTTTTCCTTCTGTGAGCTTTGTCAACGATGCTGCTCCAAGAAATATCTTGGCTGGTGCTGCGGGTGTTGTCGGTATCGCTGCTTTGTTGTTGTAAATTTGAGTGCATGGGAACTCATACAAAATATATAGATCAAATCTTACATTAATATATATGTACATTAGAAGTGACTATACGGACGCGTAGCGTTTGAATTGGTATTGTTGCAAAGTCGCGGGAATAGCAAAGAAATTCGCTGTCGCGGATCCATGATTCGAGAGAACATTAATCATTCTGTCATGCTCATCACTATAGTCAACATCTTTCAATTTTGTCGATACTCTCTATGTCTTCAATTTTTCCATATACTCTCACTACCTTGCAACGTTTTCAATGGATTCAATGTCCAATATTTCAATGTCCAATGTTTCAATGGTGTTCATGCTCTGGTATTATAACGCTATTCTATCAAAGTTCATCGTGCGAAGAGGTATCTAGCGCCGACTTGGGCACATAAATTGCTTTGCCGATGTAAACGTTCCACCACCCAGAGATATGGTAAGCGCAAATCTTATAGAAATTTTTGGGGAAATCAACGTAACTCCTCCATATGTATTTGAGGGCCATCATAACCTCATTCAATTCGTCAGTCAAGCCTTGTCTTTCTTTTCTTTCCTTGGACTTGATGCTTCCTCCGTCGATTTTAGAGTCGCCAGATTGTTTCTGTTCGGATGCAGACTTTGCACTTAACTTGGGAGGCACGAAGAAGGGGAACTCAATACCTTTGTCATGTTGGGGCTCAAAGTCTCCATGAACTGCACGACCTGCTGCAACATCTTCCAAATGTTCCAAGTACATAGCCTTGAAACTATTAATGGCCGCCACCGATTTGGAAAGACGGTCGAATGTGTTGAAAAGTGCTACTAGCTCGATTCTGCGGAACTTCAAAAGATGCTGAGTGTTTGGATCTTCCAGTTCAAATAAAACTTTGAGTGCAGTTCCGTAACCAATGGTCTGTAATTTGCCCCACATTCTGCAACGGTCACAACCAACGCAGTCCATGATTGCAGAGACATTCTTGAACCTGGACCGGAAATCGTTCTTCAATTCGGGATCAACAACTTTGGGGTCGAAAAGCTGGTGGGTCTCGAAAAGAGATTCCGAGCCCAATCTCTCGGAGATCTGAGAAATGATATCGCTGTAGTCTGCGTTGGTAAAAGAATCGTTTTCAATGAGGTTCTTCTGAGATTGAAGATCTGAATTGTTCTTAATGTACTCTGGAATAGAAACTATCTCTCCCAACTTCACCAAAGCTTGCGAGACGAGAGCATAGTTGAAGTATATGTTGGATAAACGATCATTGAACTTTCCAACACGTTCCATAAACACTTGCAAATTGGGCTTGAAGTCCCCTGTGCTCGAGTCTAAGTACTCGCTAGACAAATGAACGGCGATGGATGCGTGAAGTCCAGATATTATTCTGTAAAAGAGATTTTTCTCCACGCAGCCCTCAGGCTCAGAGTTTGCAGTCATAGACATTGGGTTTGTGTTTGGGAAACAGTTTTCTGAGTATATGGCCTTCCACACATCGAAAGATTGAGATCCACCATAACCAGTAAATCTTTCAGGATTTGCATTAAGGTCCACATATACACAGTTATGGTCATCATCAATGTCACAATAATCCAAGTCCTCGCAAGATTCAGACAGGTCAGATGAAGATATTTTAATCTTGCCGAGCTTGGAAGGCCTCAAGTCGTCTCCAACATTTGACCAGTTAAATTCACTTTCAGGTAAAGTTTCAACAGCACAATTTTTCGTGGCACAAAAATGTTGCGCATTCCAGAACTTGCATTGCTTATCTAGGTTGAGCTTGAAGTAAGTGAAAAAAGGTGATTTCACTAGCTTTGCTATAAGAGGCCGGACTTGTGCGTTGACATTATCGATGTATGAAAAAGTAGTATTGCACGTTGGTGTGATGATTTGCAGACAGAATTCAGGAGAATCAAAGGCTGAAAATGAAGCACTAGCCAACACAACCGCTATCAAGTAAGACAAAACAAAATACACTTTCATTGTGGTGTCAAGAGTATGTCAATAGTAGAAGAAGTAGACCTCACGCGATTCTGCGCCTTTATATGATTAGTGAGCGCTGGCAATTTCGCACGTGACCGGGCTATGGCCAGATGCTGTCACTCATCAGGACGCATAACGGCATAAAAAGCACCGGGGCTTGCGAAGTCTACGTGGCATTCGGATATTCTCATCGGGGTAAGCCACTCTATGCCCAACTCTAATTTAAATTCCACATGGTCTGATATGCGTCGATTAGCCAAGCGCATCCGACTATGATATTTGACCATGAGGTAGATTTTAATGCATATAAGTGAACATTATAAGGGGCTCTAGATCACCAACATGATTTAGAGTTTTCGATGTATGCAATACTACTTACCTTAAACATTTTCACATTCTAGATGGTGTTTCATCAATTGTCAAGTTCACTAATCATCGAACTTAATTTTCTTGGCTGCTTTCGTTGTTCCAATGTCTTTGTAAAATGCTCCATACGCTGAGTGCGTCTTCTTTTTGGTGTGGCCTCCGAACTTGAGCAATTCATCAGGCACTGGTTGGTCAGCTCCACGCAAAATGTTCATCAATGCTCCGCTGAGGTGTTTCTCGTGTTCCGTGAACAAGGTGTGTGCAACACCTGTTTTGCCAGCTCTACCGGTACGACCAATCCTGTGCACGTAATCCTCGGCAGTCAATGGGAAAGTTAAGTTGATAACCACCTTGACGTTTGGAATGTCCAATCCTCTGGCTGCAACATCTGTAGCCAACATCAAGTTGGTCTCTCCCAGCTTGAATTTTCCCAAGGCACTGGTACGTTGCTGTTGAGACAAATCACCATGTACGGCAGCCACCTGGTAGCCATTTCTCTGTAAAAGCATTTCCACGCGCAGAGCTTCTTTCTTGTACAAGGCGAACACAAGAACCTTGTCGTCCTTCTTCAGTCCTGACTGGTACTTTTTGAGTAATTGTAGAAGCTTTCTTTCTTTATCACG
Organism: Metschnikowia amazonensis; assembly: GCA_008065195.1. Taxonomy (NCBI): domain Eukaryota; kingdom Fungi; phylum Ascomycota; class Pichiomycetes; order Serinales; family Metschnikowiaceae; genus Metschnikowia; species Metschnikowia amazonensis. The sequence continues at coordinate 53,708 of VATE01000032.1, forward strand.
AGGGTCAATAACTTCCACAATCTGCTCAATTCTCTTGTTGGCAGATAACTCATCACGCTCTCCGATGGTGACTTTTACTGGCGAGTTCATGAATTCGGATGCAAGCTCCCTCACTTCCTTGGGCCATGTAGCAGTAAACATCACAGTTTGACGCAGGGACTTTTCCCGGGTGCATCCAATGATTTGCCGGATGTGTTCTTCGAAACCAGTGTCCAACATTCTGTCAGCTTCATCAAGGACCAAGTAGTCCACAGACGACAAGTCCACTAAACCTCCTTCCAATAAATCCACCAAACGACCTGGTGTTGCAATAGCTATACTGGCGTTCTGAAGCTTATCAACTTGGTCTTGTTTGCTGACACCACCATAAATAGCAACACAGGAAATTGATGACTTTTTGACAAGTTCCTCCAAGTTATCGTAAATTTGCAAAGCCAATTCACGAGTAGGTGAGAGACAAAGCACTTTTAAGCCCTTTTTCTTGTTCTTCAATATGCTGTGAACGGCTGGAACTCCAAAGGCGAAGGTCTTACCAGATCCTGTCTCAGCCACTCCAATGACGTCCTTATTGCTGAGTAAGTGTGGCCAGCTGACTGCCTGAATAGGTGTTGGGCTTGGAAATTTGCTAATTTCATCTTGCACTTGAGGGACAAAAGCAATTTGATCAAATTTCAATATAGGGCGAAGTCCCGTTTCTTGTGGGTCAGAGACTGACACTTCGTGTTTGCTCAAAAACTCATCAACCTCACTTTGAGGAATGTTACTGAGTGTCTCCGATTGAACGTATGGTGCACCATCGGATACATTACTGGACTCACTCGATGCATCTTTAGTGTGATTTTCTGGCCTGTTTTTCTTATCATCCTTCTTTTCTTTCTTTTCCTTTTTCTCTTTCTTTTCCTTCTTTTCTTTCTTTTCCTTCTTTTCCTTCTTCTCCTTCTTCTCCTTCTTTTCTGTCTTTTCCTTCTTTTCCTTCTTTTCCTTCTTTTCCTTCTTTTCCTTCTTATCCAACTTTATCTTCTTTTCCTTTTTATCTTTCTTAGAATCTGCTTCTGTCTCCTCGACATGCCTTTTTCTGTCCTCCTTTCCCATTGTTGATGTGTGACCTTGTAGACGCGATGAGCTGAATTCTGAAAATCTCTTCGCGCGATATCTAGTGATGAGCTCCACGCAGGATATGTATTCATAAAATGTTCGTAGTCTAAAATCTAAAGTCTAAAATCTAAAGTCTAAAATCTAAAATCTAAAATCTGGTTACTCGAAAGCATCAAGGTCCTTCCGACGTCCCTCGTCAAGATCAACCTCACTCAAGTTGACCCATTTCGTTTTGTTCACTAGCTTTAAGAACGCCGCGAGAATTATAAAAAATGGAAGTAAAATGTAAGCGTCAACAAAGTCTTTAGCAGAGAATGGCTTGAATGTAGACCATCCCTGGATTAGTGCAAGGAAGATGTTTAACACGATACCAAAAATAGGTAAAACGGGGTACCAAAGCCCCTTATATGGAAGACTGTCGACTGAGCGGCCCTGTAACGTCCAAGCCTTTCTAAATCTCAAGTGGTAAAAATTGGTGAAGCCCCAAACGATAAACACAGCAACACCCGATAAGTTCACAATATACTGGTAAGCTTTGGCTGCACCAGTGCTAACGTTCATCAAGGAAATCAAGCCAAATGCATTGAACAAAATCACAGCGTTATATGGGACACCCATTCTGTTGACATTTTTAAGGATCTTTGGAGCAGAGCCCTCGTTTGCCAAATGAACTAAAGTCCTCGAGCCAATAAAAAGAGAGCTATTAACCGCAGAAACACAGGTGATGAGAATGAAGGCATTAATCAAATGCACTCCACCACCCCAACCAGCTCTGGTGATAGCAACAGACATAGGAGACTTCAAGGCACGAGCTTCGGAATTAAGCTCTGGAGCGTTGTATGGAACAGTCAATCCATAAAAAAAGGCAATTCCCATGTAAATGATGATAATCCGGATAAAAGTTTGTCTAATAGCACTTGGAATGGCCTTTCCGGGGTTTCTGGACTCACTTGCAGCAATAGCAACAGCCTCTGTACCGGAGTAAAATGTCGACGCAAAAACAAAGGTACTAGCAATAGACTTGAAGCCATGAGCCAAAGGCCCAGGATCTCTCCAGTATCTGAAGCCAAATGCAGGTTGGCCTTTCACTCCACCAGCAGCATAAATGATGGCGAAAATGTAGAACGCGATGATACCAACGATTTTGAACAAAGCCAACCAATATTCAGCCTCACCGAACTTGGAAACACCCAAAAACTGGAAGGCCAAAAATGCAACCCAGAAAATAAGAATGTAACCGTACAAGGGTACCTGAGGACCCCAATACATCATGATTGATGCTACCATATTATACTCATTGGCCATAACAGCAATCCATATGATACAATAGTTCCAACCCACGGTTCCGCCGATAGCCTTATCAACGAACTTATTTCCTAAAGTGGAAAAGACATTACCCAGGGGATACAAGGTGGCCAACTCACCCAAACTCTGAATCATGGAAAAAGCAATCAAACCAATGATACCGAATCCAACCAAAAGACTTAGCGGGCCGTTGGCGGTAGGAAGAGCAGCACCAACCAAGATACCAGGCCCAATAATTCCTGCGAGGGCGATTAAAGAAATGTGACGATCTTTAAGTCCCCTCTTTAAGTTCACATGATTTCCTTCATTCTCCAATAAGTCAGACTCATTAAAGGAGTTTTTCTCGAGACTTTCATTAAACACCGGTTTCTCCTTAACAGGGGACGGATTCCTATTGAAAAACATTTTATAGCCTATTTTTTGGGGGGGTTCGGCATTCAAGTATGTGCGATGACTCTCGGGCTTGCAAAGAGCCAAGATGCCGCCCTTCTTATGGCTGCATGCAGTGTTGTAACCCCACGTGACACTTATCGGTTGTCGAAGTGAACCACAGTCTCGAGTTTGCACGTTTTGCAGATTCCATGCTACTAACCAGTCTCAGGTTTGCTCCTCTTACATGCTACTGACCACAGGTACGCATTTACTATTAAAATGTAGAGATGGCAACCCGGCCTTTTTCCCCAGAAGAAAAAACGCCTTCGAAGAGTTACCGAGAACTCACGATCTCATGCAAGGGTCCGTCGGAGATTACAGTTTTCTTTCGGGCCTTGCACAAGCTTATTCTCCTCCGTTAATAGACCTAATGTTCAACAAGGATAAACTTAGGGCAGAAGCAGGAGTGCATGATAGCTACAAATTTATTCGATTAGGTGCGTATATTAAGAGTGACGATGAAAGTCTTGCTACAGGGGGCACGCGCGCCTTTTTATACTCACTCGCCCTCGGTTACCCGGACTGCTTTCTTCCTGGGTCGTGTGCAGGGCTAGCGTTTGGTTGATAGCTGGAGGGAGTGGAATACAAAACTTAATCCCAAGAAGTTTTCGATAAATGTACTTTTCTATATAGAATAAAATAGGAACTAAAATGCGGTTCGAGCTTGATGAAGTACTGTGTGACTTGTCCATCAGAGATTACTCCTGTCTCATATCAGCTCGTCTTGGAGCTTCCAACGGATGCAATTGGGCCAAGTAAGTAATTGCCCACATCAAGTAGCACATAACTAAGCACAAAATCACCGAAGATCTCCAGACAGTTCTGTTTTCTCTAGGTGCAAAGTTCCATGCCAACACACATGAGGCGACGGTCAATAGTAACACGACAAGAACAGTATAGCTTAGAGTTAGTAATCGAATCACATATGAGAAAAAAAGCAGAGCACTGTACTTCGATACTGCAGTAATGTGAACCTGACGGCGCGTCAAGCATGGTGTACGTACCCACTCATTGTTGGTATAGATAAGTTGTACGTGAATGTTTCTCAAATCGCTGACACCCTTCGCACCCGTACACACTGACCGTCACTTGCGGCCAACACTAAGTGATCGGAAACAATAGAGCATACATAGTGTACTTGATAATGAATAACCATGACCTTTATGTACGATATAAGATATTGATTGATTTTTCAAGTCCTTATTCTTTTTTGATTGGAGTATTATTTCCTCTCAGTATTGCACATTTTGAGAAAAGCGAGGACCGTATTGAAAACCAGACAAAGTGAGAACTGATAGTGTGTCGCACGAACCTTTCTAAACACATTGAAGCATTATTGGCGAGAGAAATTACACAAAGTTCTTTGGTACTCTTCATACTCGTACGCTTTTCACAGTTGCATTACTCACAATTTCAACATCCAATTGAAGTGGCATTCCAGATTCAATGTCTAAGGTTCCTAAGAAAGTGGTTAACTGGCTCTACACTGTCATACAACCCCAGTATCTTCACAAGAACATCGTCTACGCAGATACCATTAGGTTTTTGGACCTTTACTTGAGTAGAGGGTTTAAGATACGCACCTCAGTTTTCGTATCTTCCAATGGAAGTTCTGAACTCCTATTGTGTGCCACTGGCTCCTTGGAATGTGCTGGCGGCCCTGTTCCAATCACAATCTGGATACCTCTCAATTATCCATTCACTGAGCCTGACGCATTACGTACAGAGGCAAATGGAGTTCCTCTAGTTTTCGTGAACCCTTTACAAGATCAAGGTATTTGCCCTGGAAATAATATAGACGCACAGGGCCGATTCTACCATCCTTACTTGAGCCAATGGTACTCTGCAGAAAGAAGCCCTTCATTCTCGTCTGAGTTCAATTTATTGCATCTTCTAGACTATTTGCAAAGTACTTTCAATCGGGAATTTCCCATGCGACAGAAACGTTTGGGTCCTAGCATTCCTCCCAAAACTTCCATACCTGAGCCCTTGCCTCAAAGCGGGCCCAAGAGAGAAACCAATGGGCCACCACTTCCAATTAAACCAGGAGCTTTGTCTCAAGAAGGTAACCTGGTTCCTGCCAAGTACAGATCGCCACCGCCTTTACCCAATCAAGAGCCGCAAGTGTCGCCACGCAACTTGTTGAGTGATATACACAAAGTTCATTCTATCGGTCCAAATGAAGGGGCACCAGTGAAATATCATCATCAGGATGAGCGAGAGAATCACCATGGCATGAATCCAAAGGAGTTGACGACAGCGAAAGTTTCTTCTGCTAGTTCTAAAATGACACAAGCAAAAGTTGAAGACCTCATGGATCAGATGACACTTGATTCGGGAAAGGAAATTCTCAACGAAGATGGGTTGAAAGTTCTATCTCATCAAATAGAACAGGTTATGAATGGGGACCGACCTGATAGTATCAATAAGATGATTCGCCATGTTTCCAGAATATCGAAGGAAATGGGGCTACTAGGAGATCATCTCGACCATCATAATACTCAAGCCAAAGCGAATAGTGACAATCTTGGAAAACACATCTTTTACTTGAAGGAGAGAGTGAGTGATATCAAGACGCTAAATGCAGACTTGACCCTACTCAAGGATCTGAACCAGTCTACTGTTGAGGAGGTTTATCTTGACAGTAAGAATAGCATAAGCATGGATGACATCATTATACCTGATCTGGCGTTGGTGAATCAACTCTACGAAACTATTACGGATATCAAATCAGGCAAGGATTGCATCAAATTAATAGAAGGGAGCTATCAAAATGAGTCCGAGCTCATCAACGATGACACTTTAGATTCTTGCGTGAAGTCAGTGCGAGCTATATCACGTGACCTTTTCTGGCTTGAGATGACGAAGAACCAAATTACGCAGAAAATGGGGCTTGAATACTAAAGCGTTAAAATAAGGATCTGTTCTTAAGCTTGCATTGCCATTGGAATTCCCACCCCTCCATCATTAGCAATAACAAAGCGTGACTCCCATTCGGGACGTAGCACCAATGTAGATTTTGCGCCGCACGATGTGAGTGCGAAAAAAAAAAAACCGAAGAGCAGTGGGAAAAAAAGAGAAAAATCTCTTCCCCATCGTTCTGCTTTAATTTGAACAATGTCTGAGGAGTACATGATCAAGCCCGAGAGCGTTGCTCCTTCCAAGGACACGTCAGAATGGCCTCTTTTGTTGAAGAACTTTGACAAATTATTAGTCCGTTCGGGTCACTATACCCCCATCCCTGCAGGTGCATCTCCATTGAAGAGAGACTTGAAATCATACATCTCTTCAGGTGTCATCAACTTGGACAAGCCTTCTAACCCATCTTCTCACGAGGTGGTTGCATGGATCAAGAGAATCTTGCGTGTCGAGAAGACCGGTCACTCTGGTACTTTGGATCCCAAGGTTACCGGTTGTTTGATTGTGTGTATCGATAGAGCTACCAGATTAGTCAAGTCTCAACAAGGTGCAGGTAAGGAGTATGTTTGTATCGTTAGATTACACGAGGAATTGGAGGATGCTAAGGAAATGGGCCGTGCTTTGGAAAATTTGACCGGTGCTTTGTTCCAGAGACCACCTTTGATTTCCGCTGTCAAGAGACAGTTGAGAGTTCGTACTATCTATGACTCTAAGTTGATCGAGTTCGACAACAAGAGAGGACTCGGTGTTTTCTGGGCCTCTTGTGAAGCTGGTACTTATATGAGAACATTGTGTGTTCATTTGGGTATGTTGCTTAGCGTCGGTGGCCACATGCAAGAGTTGCGTCGTGTCAGATCTGGTGCTATGGATGAGAACGACAACTTGGTCACCTTGCATGATGTGATGGATGCTCAGTACGTTTACGACAACACCAGAGATGAGTCTTACTTGAGGAAGATCATCCAGCCTTTGGAGACCTTGCTTGTTGGTTACAAGAGAGTCGTCGTCAAGGACTCTGCCGTCAACTCTGTTTGTTACGGTGCCAAGTTGATGATTCCAGGTTTGTTGAGATACGAAGAAGGTATTGAATTGTACGACGAGGTCGTTTTGATGACCACTAAGGGTGAGGCTATTGCCATTGGCATTGCACAGATGACAACTGTTGACTTGCAATCATGCGACCACGGTGTTGTCGCCAAGGTCAAGAGATGTATTATGGAGAGAGACACCTACCCTAGAAGATGGGGTTTGGGTCCTGTTGCTCAGAAGAAGAAGCAGATGAAGGCCGACGGTAAGTTGGACAAATACGGAAGAGTAAACGACAACACTCCAGAGACCTGGAAACAAGAGTACAAAGACCATGCTACTGAAGAGCCCCCTGCTGTGCCTGAAGCTAAATTAGCTGCTCCAGAAATCCAATTGCCAAAGAAGAAGTCCGAAGAGTCTGCTTCTGAGGAGGAGCCAGTAGAAGAGGAGAAGAAGGAAAAGAAGGAGAAGAAGGAAAAGAAAGAAAAGAAGGACAAGAAGGAGAAAAAGGAGAAGAAGGAAAAAAAGAGAAAGTCCGATGACGGAGAAGAGTCTGAGAAGAAGAAGAAGAAATCAAAGAAGTAAATTTGCATACATACTAACTAGTGCACACTGCCTTTCACCAATAAATTTATCAACGTTATCTATATACTTAAACTGAGCTCAAGAAGCTTCAACTTCGAGTCTAAGTTTTTCCTAAGACGACAGATTCTGGCCTCGATTTTTGAAGCACGATTGTGGTTTCCATTAGTAGTTTCTCGTAGTTTCTCTGCGGAGAGAACCAGTATTCCGACTAAGCGAGAGCCATCATCATGACTGGATCCAATTTTTGCCAATTCCACAAGCATCTGGGCTCTCTGCTTCTGATCTGTAGATTGTTTGTACATGACATATGTCGTCAATGCTTTTAAATAACCTTCAACTTTGCATTGCTTGCTTAGATGTTCAAGACTTTCCTCTGAATAACTTTCAAGAAACCTCCCCTTGCTTTTCGTAGATACTTCGGAACTGATTAGTTGGTGAAAGAGCTCGAGTAGTTGAAGAGGCCCACCGGCATTAATTTTTTCCTCATGCTTACTAAATGCTTTTTCCAAATCTGCCAACAAAACATTTGACACATTACTCAACTCAATGGTGTGTGCCTTTTCGATACTTTGATCTTGCAACTGAAAATGGGCAAGCATCTCTCTATTGACTAGGACTAAGAGATGTACCGTGGAGTAAAGATATAATTCACTCGATACTCCCACAGGATTAGCAGTATCCCATCCTAAACCCACTTGCTTCTGCAAGGCGGATACATAGAAGTCTTTCTCAGCGGGTGCCAGAGAAGTGAGAATTCTCACTCGAAAGTAATAGTACTTTGCAGCAGTTAGATCCCCAAGTGAGTGATACCCAAGAGCAGCAAGATACAAAAATTTGGGAATGAGAATCTTGTAATAGCACAATTCCTCCAGAGTAAAATTGTCCGCGTCGAAACAGGAAATGAAATTTTTAATAAGAGTGAGTCCACTGAAATCATTTTTGTGCATAAAGTCCATGTAAGCAGTATAGAAAATCACTGAGTAACGAATGAATGTGAGTCGAACCATGTTCTTTGTCAAGTATTGAATGGAGAAGTGCCTAGAATCCAGCGTCGATGTGAGTTCCTTCAATTGCGAATCTAGCATACTCAAGCACTTTTCAAATATTCTTTTCGTCTCCTTTAAGGTATCCAAACTTGCTACCAGTAAAACACCGCTAAAGAAGTAGAAAAGTATTGAAAATTCATAATGATTAACCCAAGTTAGCTTGACTTGGATACTCTCGAGTAAATTATCAGACAAAGGGATTTGAACGAAAATTGACCCATCCTCCTCCCAGCCTGCCCAATCAACTTTTCGCTGTGTGTGAATGAAGTGAGATATCTTGCGCAAAATGTGTTTGCCTGTGGCAACATCATTCTTAATAGCGCATGTAGCCAACATTAGTAGATCAAGACTTGCCTGGAGCTGTGGAGGAAGTTGTGAGCTTTCGAGTATCTCCTTTGCTCGAGTTGTCAAAAGCGTCGAAGAGTAAGAGACATCTTGGTTGAGGTTGAGAGCAGCTTCTCTCAAAAGAAAGAGAAATTTTAGGGTTGGACACACATCGTCCCTCAAGTTTATGGTTCGCAAAGCTCTTACACCACTGACCACATCGTTAACTAACATGTTATCGATTCTGGCCCAATTAAATAAGTCTGCGATGGGTTTGTAGCCAACTTCTAAATATGAAGTTTGCCTTTCAACATAATAGCTGGAAACTGAATTGGCCTGTCTGAGCTCCAAAATTTGGCAATACAAGAGCTCACTCATCACTTTGAGCTTGACCAAATTGTGTCTTGAAGCCATCGATATTGCAGAGACTGTGTAAATCTCTGCCTGGTCTAAACATTCAGTTTCATCCAAGTAAATCATCGCAAGCTTGTGGTAAATGGCTGTCTCTAAAACAGGGCTCAATCTTGCCCGGTACTTTTTAATGACCATGTACAAAGACTTCATGGCAAGCTTTATGTAGCTATAGTAAGAAACTGTGCCTGTCATATCATTACAATCTAGCACAAGCGAATGGGCCTTTGTTAGAAACAGCTCTGATGCGTGTAGGAGGATGGCTATTTGCATCTCGATGCCTTGATTAGAGGTAGTCACTAGATCTTCAATCTGAAACGGAATCACTTCTTGGCCAGCAAGAATGCTTGATTCATCTTCTTTTTCTAACATCTGTTGTGTTGGCTCATCTTTTGGGGATATACCTATGTCAGGCTCCAGTTCGAGGGGCACGAAGTCGTCATTGGTATCCGTAGGAACGAACTTCTTTAGATGCTTTTCGTACTGCCTTTCTAGAAATGGCTTCGAAGTAGCATAAAACTGGGAAGCAGATATGGGAGTAAATAGTTTCCCCTCATCACCGGGCACGTTGTCAAAGGTAGAAGAATTACGCCGAGACGAAGTTAGTATCAGCGGCTGACTCAGACTAGAAGGCGGATTTGATTTTGATTTTTTGCTAGGCTCAAAGAGCACTTCACGCCGAAGTAAGCTGGCCAGTCTCTTTGAGGAGTTTCCTTTGCATATTGTGGAGTCGAGAGGGCGGTTATGCATATACACTAGGAAGAAGACGTGTAAGTATACAATTGACATCAACACTCCGCGAGCGCGAATTGAAGCACGAGAATACAAGAGCTTTACTGAGTAGCAAATACACATTATAACGAGACTGTCTAGGTTAGATTATCTAATGTTGAGTTTGTCAAGTTTCTCCTGAAGCACGGCGCTTTTCTTCCTTTCGTTTTCGAGTTCAATCTCATGTTGATCTTGAATATCTGCCACGATCTTTTTGAATTCTTTACGCAAAATAGCGTTGCTCATGGATGGTCGTCCAGAGTTATTCATAGTTGGCGAAGAAGCGGCCGAGTAAGAGCGCTCCGTAGCATCAGCATCCTCTAAGTTTGATAGTAGAGATGTGTTGATTTGCTTGGAGTTTCTGGGAGAATGGCTACCCATACACTCGATACGAAGTAAATTCACCTCTTTTCGGAGCCTCGAAATCTCTCTATTTTTCGAATCAATTACGCTCTTTTGACTTGAATCTGCGGGTTCGACTGTGTTGCTTTTTTGCTTGAGCTCCTTCTCAAGGAGACTATTTTTCTTGCGGTAGTCGCCGATGGTTTTTAGTGAGTTTTCTTTCAAGTACTCGTACTCCTTCATGAAATATTGGTGTGAGAATTTCAAATCGTTCAAGGCAAGCTTGTACTCTGAAAGAGCTTTCTGCTGTGTGCTCTCCTTTTTGTAGGCCTTGTAAGGCGATGCAGATAAAAAGGAATGATCTCTCACTATTGAATCCTCCGCCAGAGAGGGAACAGAGTCAAAGTCGGCTCTGCTAGGAGTTGTGGATGCAAAAGCCGATGAAGACTCCATGACTTTATCTATGCAGTCAGTAGCCCAGTTGATCTTAGTCTGTAATGTCTCATTAGTGTCTTTTGGGTACTCAGGTAAGGTAACACCTTTCTGTGCTGCTAGCGAAGCTATATGTGCGAAAAGGGTGTCAAAAGCCTTTTGAATTTCTCTTGACTCGCTAGGCAAATCACCCTTGTTAAATATGTTTTCCGTAGATAAATTGCTGAGCTTGACATCCTCGATATAACCCAAAATAAGACACGTCAAGTAGTGGCTTTTGAGCGTGGAGTCAAGGTCATCAATCTCACGAGATGCTCGAGTTAATTGCAATTGTAGATCTGCTGTTTGTTTGTACACTTTGTATAATAGATCAGAGTCCACGTTAGACGTAGAGTTCTTAGAGTTCAAAAGCAAGGTATTGCAAAACTGATTGGATATGTTGAACTTCTCGGCCAAGTAGTCCCTCTGTTCTCTTTTGTTTACAATCTGCTCCTTTAACTTTTTAAGTTTCGATAATGAGAGAACTGATCGTGGTGACATCTTAGTTGTATCAAAAACCGAGTTCTCAATAAGAATCTTTAAATTCATGTAGTTGGATGCTGCCAGACCAGAGAGGGAAGTCCAGGTGTCAGAAACATCAGAAGACGGCGTCGAGAAGCCAGATAAGTCATCATCACGCAGAAACTCGTCGTTCTTGTCGTTGTCGTTGTCGTCGTCAATAGTAATGCTTTTCTCATCAACGAGATTCTGCAAATGGTTGTTGAACGAGGCTTCAATAAACAGCGGCTGTAGCACGTGGCTCAGCGACGGCAGCGAGCGGGACTGCTCTTGAAGCTGAAACTTCAAGAGTTCCGGCGTCGTGTTCTCGAGATTGTAAGACTCACCTTTGGAAAGCTGAAAAGGACTATTTTTCATAAAAGACTCAGGATCCAACATCGAAACAATTTAAAGAAAAGAACGTTTGCTTTGAGCAGCCTCAATACGAAGCAGAGAAAATTCAACTCTTCGAGTCGTAATTAAAAGGGTTGCGCTGTCAGAGAAGAGGCAAGTTCAAAAAAAAAAAAAATACAGGAAGTGGGAAACAAGCACCAGGAATAGGGATAGACGCGTTGCGAGCGCACTCCATGCAGTACAGCATAGAATCCTGCGGTCGGAAGGCGTAGTCTTCCAAAGATCTGCTTTTAAAATAATAAGCAGTACCCAAAATTCCTCCCATCCCAATAGGCACTTTGCCTAAGGGTGCTTTGGTCTTTCGAGAATAACTTCATATTTCCGATTAAACGTGTATACTTGGCATATAAAGTGGCCCTGGTTGCAAAAGCAAAGACAAAAAGTCTTATTGTTTTCCTAATCACCGCATGTAGTTTATTATCGGTGTTCACCCTATTGTTCTGGAGAGCTATTTATTACGAAGCGGAAGTGCGTCAAATGTAAATGCCAACCACCCGATCACCATTTGTTGTTATCATTCTCACTTAATACAGAAGAGAAGTAAACATGAACTCTTTTCTGGTTTCATTGTGTAGAATTCGAGACCTTGTGGTAGATTTTAGGCCTTCTCGGCTCTGCTAGAGAAGTTGCATATTGTTCGGTTCTTATTTTCTGTGCAGGTTACCTGTGTGATGTAAACCACACTCTGGGAAAGCACATGTCAGGCGCACTTTCTTTTTCTGGTTTCAGCTTGTAGCTTTCAATACGCAATTCAGTAACCACTTGTGCGAGTATCATATTCACCATATCACGTGTGAGAATAGGGGTAACGATTCACTTAAAGCAAAGGCCTTGTAAAATCAAGAAAAAGCAAGAATTGTGGGATTTACGAAGATGCGTCCCAATTCTAGAACCGCCTCAGATATTTACAGTTTAGCTCTTTTGAGGTACTGATGTTTCATGCCGACACGAAATTTTAAGTTCCACACTATTCGCGCAAGAAACGCTTGGCTATCGACGTAGTGTTTCAACCGGCATGTATGGAGCGATCCTTTCTTCAGCTCAAAAACGAGCATCCTTTGAACAGGATACCAAACAGGCCCGAAACTTGTATACGATATTTGACTTTTAACGTCAACGGTGTCAAAACATTATTCAACCACTATCCATGGAATGAGTTACTGAATAACTTGCGTGGGGTTTTCTCTGCATTGCAGGCCGATATCGTCTCCCTACAAGAGTTGAAGGTTCAACCGAGCAGTATTGCCGAAAAATCTTTGGCTGAGGGTTATAAGTCCTTTATACTGATTCTGAAAGTGAAAAAGGGATATAGTGGTGTTGGCTTGTATGTTCGAATACCTGACGGGAGTGAGGCTCCGGCTGTGCGCCAAGCTTTGACGGTCATTAAGGCAGAGGAAGGGATTACTGGTTGCCTCAAGGATGTTTCTGGAGTGCGGTATCGAGACCTACTGTCCTCCGAAACTATAGGCGGGTTCTTGGATGAAGAGGCTCTCGGCAATTTGGGTCTTACTGAGGAAGATCTTGTTGCCTTAGATTCCGAAGGACGTTGCGTTATATTAGAGACAGCAAACAACACAGTCATCGTTTCCCTATATTGCCCGGCAAACTCGCAAGGAACCGAAGAGGGCCAGAAATTCAGAATCCATTTCCTTACTGTGATGTTAGAGAGATGTACCAAATTGGAACGCATGGGCAAGCGAGTGGTGATCATGGGCGATATTAATGTCAGTCCCGACTTGATTGATAGTGCTGAAGGTATCAACGATCGTTTGAAGCTCAAAGTTGTCGTCAATAACCTTCGAGACGGAGGCGACATGTTTGAAGAGACCAACTTGGAGGAGTGCTTGGCATTTCGAACATCTGCTGAACATAGAAAACTACTTAACAGCTATGTTATTCCCACACTAGCAAATGCTCCGTCTCTAAAGACCCAGTTGTTCTATGATACCACACGGGTGATACGAAAAAGAGCACTTAGTCTATATACTGTTTGGAACACCCAAACAAATGCTCGCCCAGCAAACTACGGTTCAAGAATCGACTTGATCTTGATGAGCTCCAAGGAAGACGTGAACAGCATAAAAAATGCTGATATACTTCCATACATCTTTGGTTCTGATCATTGCCCTGTTTTCACTGACATCGATGTTAGCCTCCAACCAGTGCTGGAATTTGCTGCCAAGAAGCTTACATTCGAGGCTCATTCGTTCTACAAAATAGTGAAACACTATGATATATCCAAGATTTTCATGAAATCAGCGACGAGAGCCCCATCAATTGTTAAGAAAGCACATGTCACCCGAGAACCCAAAAGGTCTGCACCAAAAGTCACCTATATTGATAGGAAAAAGCCTAGGACAATTCAAAAGCAGCAACCCATCAATAATTTTTTTTTCTCAAACAAACCTGAAAAGGTCCATTCAACAGAGCAGAAAAAGGATCCAATCATATCAGTTGCCGTTGCGCCGCCACGTGATATTGTTTCAACCTTCGCCCTGAAAGTCTACACCAAGCCACCCATGTGTGAGCACAACGAAGAATGTGTTCTAAAGACCAGCATGAAACCTCAAACGAAAGGAAGAAAATTTTGGTCTTGTTCCCGGATTTCCAAAGGTTCCAGCGTGGAGTTAGGAGAACATAGGTGCAACTTCTTCGACTGGGCTAAGCGGCCTACTGAATGAGTTTCATTTTATGTTTCTCGTTATTTATTCATGCGGGTGCCATGTGCCATTTCCGTTGGACACTGAACTAAAAATACACAGCCAAAATCAGGACGGTTTAACCTTGTTTCATCCTGAAATGCTTGGAGAAGATTCACCTCTTACGATTTACGGAATTCACTCAACACCGGGTAGATGGCTTCAAACGCAGCATAAATCTCCTCTCTTTGCTTTGCGCCAGTCAAGACAATTTTTCCTGAAACGAAGATCAAAAGAACAATCTTTGGTTTGACCATTCTATAAATAAGGCCAGGAAAAAGCTCAGGCTCATATGACGAGAAAGTTCCGTGGGAAAAGGCCAATCCTTCCAATCTGATGGGAAACTTCACGTCGCAAGATCCGACTATATTCTGAATTTTGAAGTCAGTGAATTTGGCATTGAAACCCAATTTCTGGATGATACGTGCATATTTCCTGGAAGCTAGTTTCGAATCATCTTCAGATTTTGCACCAGTAACAACCATTTTACCGGAGGCAAAGATAAGTGCCGTTGTTTTGGGTTCTCTGATACGCATGATAACAGCAGCGAAACGCTTGGGGTTGTACTCTGCGTTACGAGCATGCAAAGCGATAGTTTTCAAATCTAGACGACATCCTAGATTCACTGTGGCAACAATATTCTGTAAGGTTGGAACAATTCCGGACATAGCACTATCATCATCGTCTTCATTGGGTTCCTTGACGCGAACTTCACTGTCTTCATCCTTCTTGACTAACAGGTTGTCAATTCCTTGTGGAAATGAAAGGGATCCGGGTGCGGTAAATGAAGACGCCGTGGCCGCCGTTGTAGGAAGCTTCAATGAGTCCATATCAACTTGTTCTAAAAAAATCTATTATACTATTTCTTAAATAAACCAGAAATATGAACAAAGATGACAAATTAATGTCTCCTTGCGTGACCACCTTAGATAGGGCAGGTGGGAATCAACAGTACTTCGAATGAAAAGTGTGAAGCAAGTGATACGGTACACTGTATAAAGGACGTCAGGTGACACGAAAAAAAATCTTGCTCCAAAAAGTGCGCGGGGGAGCGGCACTACTTATAGCCCTTGCCCAAAATCCGGGTAATGCGAGCTCCTGAGAATATACCCTGCATGCAGAATAAATCAAAATGTGTCAAGGGACACTACATCAAAAAGGCTTGAGTATATCAAAGTTGTCAAAGTAGACTTGTTTAGATAAAGAATGAAAGGATACATTCGAAGATAAGAAGGAATTTGCTCTTGTTCAGTGATTTTCAAGACTGAAGACTTGAATAGTGAATGACAATGCAGTCGGTGCGCCATCAAATAAAGAGTACTAGCGCTCTCTCAAAAGTTTGTTTCTTTTCTCTTTCTTCCTCAATCTGTCAACCTTCTTTTGATGCATTTTTTGGGCAAGCTTTTGATATCTCTCCTTTTCTGCGATGGCCTCTCTTCTCTTCTTGATGATCTGTACTTTCTCGTCTTTCTCAGCTTGTTTTTCTTGCTTCAACTCTTTTATGCGCCTTTTGAACTGCTCATCCTGAAGTTTTTTTTCCTCCCTGAGTTTCCACGTATTCAAACTTCTGACTCCCAAAGATTTCACACGGAAGGCGTCTTTTTTTATCTTCCAATCTTTGCCGTTAGTTCTAGATCCCTCGCCCTCATCTTTAGGAGCAAGGGGATTGATGTACTTTTCTGGAATCTCTTCCAAAGGTTTATGGGAAGTAGCGCTCATAGTAGTTTTTGAAGGGCGAGGAGATGAGATGCGATTTGAAATAATAGTAGCTTACAGAGGCGTGCGCGTGCGGAAAACCACGTGCATGCGGCACCATTACCCATCATACACTTCAGCATGCTTATCAATGACTAGAGTTGCTCGCCTTGTCCATTTACGAGACCTAGTATATCTCGAAAAGCCGTCTTCCGCTGTAGGTTCAGTCCAATTGGTATCGTAGTATGTCCAGCCTGAGTTGTTTTTTGAGAGACTGAACCCTGTGTCTATCGTCCACGCGTCGTCGATCCACTGCCATTGATAGGTATATAGGTCATTTTCAAAGACCGGGAATCTAAAATCATCTTCTTTAAATGGACTGGGAGCCAGAGCCATCAGTGTAGCATAGCTAAAATGCGTTCTCTCGTTGGGTAAGACGTACTTGCACCACCCGAAGCCTATCCATCGGCGCTCATTTTCCAAAATATCGAAGCGCACTGTTTGTCTCAATTGCATTGGGGATACAACAACTTTTTTAAGGATGGTGAAGTTATTGATCATCTTAACCCTCTCTGGTTTATTCTCAGCTCCTTCCTCCTCGATTTCTATGGATGTCCGGCTTTGAGTTCTAGAAAGTGTTTCGTGAGCTCGCGCCGAGCTAAACAGATAGTCACTCCTGGTCAATCGGATATCAAGGCCTGTGAGGTAATGTACAAATCTCCTCAAGTAAGCAGATCTCCATAGCAACCGGCGTGTGGCGAAGGAATATGGCGAGTGGTAGGTGAGGCAGAACATACCAATGAGCCACACAAATGTCTGGGGCTTGATGATGTACTTTAGCAAGAAAAAGTGAAGCGGTGTGATCAACGTGGCCCCAACCAACATTGTCACAAAATTCTTGGTGCTTAAAGAAAGGTGCTTTGCTGGCCGGTGCAATAGTTCGAACCGGGCAGTGATATTGTGCAAAGTCAGCAACACCTCATCAATGGTGGGTTTTTCGCCAAATTTGGAGTCGTGGAGTACAGAGCTGGCATTCCACACCACACTGGAGAATATTAGGGCAAAGGTGACGGGAAGAATCCAATGTTTCAAAGAAGACCAATTCAAAATAAATACGGAATATGTTGTCACTATAAGGAAATTGAGATACACATCGTCATTAGTCCAGGTGACGATTTCCAAGGCGTTGTCTATGAAAAGGAGGTATGGAAAGATGTTCGATAGAGCCGAGGCCAAAACCGGATTTTCAACTAGAAGCTGTGATTGAGACACTGTTGATAAAAGCTTAGTGTCAGATGGCTCGAAAGATGCAATCAAGCAGTCCTCCAGCATATTTGTCTATTTTTTTGGGAGGGTTGTTGGAGCGACGCAAGAAAAGCCGTGGCCATGTGGTATCGGTTTCAACTGTGGAGAAGGTTCACGCGCATATGAAATTGGCAGCCCTGCGAGAATTCAGTACTGAGACAAACCCACTAACTAATCTGCAAGCTACATATTCAGCCTTGGATGACGAAACAGACTATACTTAACAGAAACCAAATATGCATAAACTGTGAAGCATTTTTATTATAATTGGACTAGCCGAGCCAAATATGCTTACAGTGAATCGAATCAATTCAATAGTCGAAATCTCAAGTATATATTTCGTGCTTCTATTTGTCAATATTTCTTAAATTATGCTGGTTAACTTGGATTGTGAATCATGCTTCTGCTTGCTTCTTCTGGGCTTGCTCTTGCTCCTGTTCCTCCAAATAGCGTTTCCACTCAGGCACTGGGGCAGGCTTTTCTGCAGCAAGCTCACGTTCGCGCATGCTTAGAAGAAGGGTACCGAGCAACAAAACAACGGTGATTCCTTGGGCATACACTCTTGCCTGCACGGCCTTTTGACTGGTGGACATGACTTTGTCTCTGTTCACGATAGCCCAGGATCCCCACAATGAGGCTGCCCAGGCACCCACAATTATCTTGTACTTATGGTCGTTCACAGAAGTGAAGATCTTATCGCCGGTGGATAATTTTTCCCATGCGGCCATCTTCTCCTGCTCAATCTTGTCAAGGTATCCTCCTCTGTGGGTCTTCTCGTCGAATTTCACAGACCCTTCGTCAGCGTAGAAAGCAGCCACACTGATCGTTGGCATGGCCCACATGGCAGACTTGACGGATGCATTGAGGTTGGCGTACGAAGCTGGGTACTTTCTCTTCATTCCAGCAACCAAAAGGCCTGCCAAGCCGGCTCCGACTATAGTACCTTTAATACCTTCATAGAGAACAGCATTCCAGTGGGCATTTTTTTCCTCGTCTGCTAAGATCTTCATTGTGCCTAAAGTTAATAATTAAGATTCTAGCGCAGAGCACGGCTCTTTATAGAATTCTCAAAGCTTATTTGCTCGTCCCGCTTCCGATTTAACCCGATTTCCATGTCGTACATGTCGTACATGCGCGCCTTCGATGCGCAAGTGTGACCTGCTACTGGAAATACTTTTTTAAATTGCGCGGAAAAGACTTATTTTTCCGAGAAGTTCGCTGACTAATGCAATTCAAGAATTCATCTATTTCTCGGCGTTTCACTTGACACATGTCAACATAGAGTCTATGGAGACGGTTTGAATCTAAGAAGTAATCTGTATTAGTATGTTGTATTCAGGCAATAGATAAATTTTTTATACAAGTTTTACTTGCTGCAAAGCTCTCAAGAGGTATTTGCAACTGCACTATGAAAGCCATTTGATGGTATACGGAACCTGTTTCCCCTTCTCTTATTGATGAACAACAAGTCACTCAGCTTAGTCTTTCCTTTTAGACCTGGAAGCAAGATTGGATTCAACGAACTAGTTGTGCCCGAGAAGTATAAGTCATTTTCAATAAGCTTGTCGTTTCCAAGATACAAAATCTTGATGAGAGAACCCGTAACAACTGCCACAGCCTTAAAGCCGTATTTGACAATGTAGTTTGGCCGCGTGAAATTTGACGAACCGATGTTGTCTTGTGGTATCTCGTACTCGAGGAACTTACCATTCAGCGCTGTTACAACAAAACCTTGCCAACGGATGTTCAGTTGTGGATCCTCTTTCTTGACATCCAACACTCGCTTTCTGCTTCGAAGCACACTTTCATTCTCGACTTCACTATCATAGATAGATTTAAGACTTTGTTCGCATGATTCAGAGTCTTTTTTGATACCGATAATCACATTCATGTCCGTTAACTCCCACTGTTCAACATTCGTGTACCAATAGTGTGATTCGATGGCGGATTCGAGACCCATGCATCTCACCTCACGAGGATCTCTTTCCACTCTTAAGCAAATATTGTTTCTAGATTTGGCGTTCTGAAGCTTGAAAGTATGCAAAATCAAAGTCTTGTCATATAGGTCCTCATAAAGTAATGTGAGACTTTCCACTGACGCACATCCACAGAATTTGCAATGGGTTGGCTCAGAATGAGCTACACGAAACGTGCCCGGCTTGAAGCTGCCAATGTGAAATACTCTCAAGATTGTTCCGGTCAGAATATCCACCATCTCTGCCGTTAATTCCTTCACTCTTACGAACATACCCACGAATTCAATTGTCACAATGCTCGACTTGTTCATGCGAATACTTGGTTCCTGTATTATTTGTTTCACGGGCATGTTGCGCAGTTGGTTTCTCGAGTAGTCACGCAAAGTAGAGCTGACAGCACCGTATTCACTTGGGACGTACCCTCTAGTCATCAAGGGCGGGGCGAAAGTTGCAAGGGTATGGGGTTTGAAAACTTTATTCAACTCAAGTTTGTGAAATCTCCACGAATTTTTTATGGCAGTGCCGACAATGATGTCATTATTGGAAAGATTGCAAACAATTTTGTCACTAACTCTAGCACTTGCAAGAAATTTCAGTGAGACAATTGTTAAGTCACGAGTATCTTCATGGCCTTGGAATGCTTCGTCTAAAAGGTTGAACAGCTGAATTTTGAACTCATTGCACATGATGACTATCATTTCCCCAGTTTCTAGGATGGCGATAAACTCTTCTCTGTGCAAGTTCTCAGAGCTTTGCTCATTCGATATGGGTCCTTCATCAAGCTCATTGGTAGCGAGTGGTGGGAGGTAGTTTCCAGACCAAGAGTAATTCGACATTAATGAGGTCTCACTCCCTCTTCTTGAAGTGCTTCGTTTGCGCAGGAGGAGCTTTCTAGCAAGAAATCCGACAACGGTACGTTTTCTAAAGAAAGTAGCTACCGTTTTCATGCGTTTGACGGGTTGAACCAACTCGCTGGTCAATGAAACTTCCCAGGTAAATGTGCGAGTATTTGTGTCAAAACATTTGATACGACATGCTTGAAAATTCATGAGAATCACGTAATCTCCACCATCACTTATTTCGACATGGTTCACGACAGTAGAGCCCTTCCCCAGCATTTCGAAGTTTAGCTTTAGTTCAATCGGAAAATTTGCTTGCAGGCCTTTCTTTGGTTGCCAAAGTAAATAACGGTGATCCATGTCAACGGAAATTAAATATGAGCATTTAGAATTGGAATATAGCTTCAAAAAATCCGTGCCGCTTGGATCTCCGAGAGTCATACACTCAAATTGCTTTGAGCCTCTAGTATCTAGAAGCTTGTGGAAAAACACAGCTTGGTCATCACCGGCAGTTTCTGACTCAAAAGCTATTGCCACATCGTCATTCTTTATCTTCGAAAAATTAATGGAAAGACACAGTTCACAGGTAACAATAATAAGCACCACGATGAACGCCAACTCAAGGTAGTAAATGTAAGTATTTGTTTCACTGTCAGTGTAATTTCTAGAGTTAATCAATTCTTGAATCAACTTGCTGGAAATTCCATTAGGGAATGCCAACTTTAGAAGAACAAATGTAATAGTGGCAATGGAAAAACATATCAGGGGCATTGTATACACCCAATAAGTCCACAGAGAACTGGGAGATATCTTGAGAAAATAAGTCCCGAGGCGATGTCTTAAAGAACCCTTTGGCGATTCATGCCCGCCATACCGAAACAAAATTGCAGAGATTGGGTTGACTTCGTGGTATGAATTAACATCCTCTAATGCTCTCCGGCTCAACATATCGGAAAGTTCCACCCTATTAAGATCAATGATGACAATTGCAGCTATGAAGGTTAACTGCAATACATGATCAATGACAAGGGTGACAGTTATAACCATATACAACTCGTACATGATCCCCCAATAGAATGTTAGGAACGAGTCTCGCAAAAAACACGAGATAACGAGGCTAGATAAAGCAAAGATTATCGAGAATCCAAACAAGTTGATAAGTAAAATGACAGTAACGTTTGGAATTGGAATTGGGTAGATTTCCTGCTTGTTCAACATCAACAATCTTTTCAAAAATTGACTCACCCAGAACACCCCTTCGGAATTCTTTTTGCTGATATTGATGCCAAGGTAATATTTAATCACTCTCTTGTGCAAGCTTTCAGGCTCTCCGAAGGTGTTGTCTCCAGCCAAATCATGAAGCGTTCTGTAGAAAGTCCTGGAGCTGATTAGCATAATGCATAGAATGCAAATACCATTCAACTGCCATCTAGCAGGGCCGAAGACGCTCAATTCTAAAAGTGAGTAGCTGGCCTCTTTGCGGATATTCAATGCAGCAAAGTACGCAGTAAGTATACTCACTGCCCAGCCTAGTAAGAGTCCTATACTGGAGCGAATCTTGTGACAGTTGCAGACAGAAACATAAATGTGAATTGCAAACAATGGCAAAATGATGAGTACTAGTGTTCTCGCTAGGAGATTTGTCACTCTTACTCGTGGGCTGGCTTCGAGCAAGAAATCATAGTAGTTCAAGAAGTTCACGGCATCCTTGGGACCTTCTGTAATAAAATCCGCCGCTTTCTCGAAAAGAGAGTCGCTTAAAAGGGATGAAGTCGGCGCCGAATATGAGAGTATATATATGGAGAACTCTCGGGCAGACACTATAATTTGATTGAGTTTCTGCCAATTTTTGAAAAGAATTTTGAAAACGCTGCACGGTATTTTATAGTTAAAAAGCTTAAGAAGAGTTTTATCAATTGTTTGCTTGTCAACGTGGTCCAGAGACTCAAGCGTACTTCTCCAGTGCGGCAGAAGAAAGGATAATGGAGATATCACGTATGAGTCAGTGGGTAAGGATTTCTCGAAGATTGCCAAATTGCCTAGTGTCTCTGCACTCAATGCATTTTGAACGGTGAAAGTGAGTCTTGTTATATTGTAACAAAGTTCAGGGTTGTAATCGATTTTGGGAAGGCTTAGCTTAAAGTCTAGTAGAGAATGTTCTCCCGTTCGGATATCATGGATAAACAGCTGTAACCAATGCGTGGATTTGAAAAGAGTTGTCTTGTAGAATGTGTCGTACGAAAGTAAAAACACTGTCAAAATGGGGATAAGAATGAAGGGTTTGGGATGCCGGATAAGACTTCGGGTGAAAGTGATGATCAATGTGTGCATGAACGTCATAGTTAGCCTTTTTTTTTTACCCTTCGAGCATGAATTTTAAATAGAGTTATAGAAGTCGCCGACGATGATCAAAAGCCACCACTACAATTATAAGTGATGCTGACATGTTCCAGATGTAGGCCTGTGTATAATGCTGCGTACCAACTATGGCCTGATCACCCATAATCATAAAAGGTTTTAATAATGCTCCTTCGCGCGGAGATAAACCGAGACATGAATTGTTATTGATATGGTATGAATGGTCCTTTCTTAAGCTATAAAGACAATAACGAAGTATCACCACCAACTTCCATATGTGGGTAAACTTGCCTTCCATGCGATGACGCGCTTGTGCTTTGACCATTTACATCACGTGGGAGTTTTCTTTATAGTTGCTCTCTTGGTAACTTTGATAGGCTAGGATCTGTACTGCATGCGTACTTTAAATTCTGGGTCGATTACAAGGACTATTTAGCCAAACTTGCAATGTTCAAATTGTTCATTTGCATTAACAAGTCGTCGATCTTTCCATCCAAAATTCCCTCCGCGTACTCTGTTCTACTACTCTGGTCCAATTGCTGCTGAACCTGCGCCAATCTTGAGTACCCTTCCGTACAAAACTTTAACTGTATTTTCACCAAGCTCTCAAATGATGGGTCGAAGTAAGGAACCCTTAAGCTTATAAGTTGTGGCAATTCCGCCTTTAACTGCTCGTTCAAATCGTCAAACAAATCTTTGGCCATGGCCATTTCTTTCTCGGTACGAGGTAACTTCGCGGCATCCTTGGCCGGCTTGTCAATAAGTCTTCTCACCTTTGCTTTGCATTGGTCATAGTCTGTCTTCTTATGCGCTCTTTTTTTGATGGCCTCGTCAATTTCCTTGAAGTAATTGACGAATTTCGTCACAGGATCTAAAATTGTTTCTCTGAAAGGTCCATCAATTTGCTTCACAGTCTCCTCATCTATTTCGCGTACGGACTGGAGGTAGAAGTGGCCGGAGTTGGAGTACACCGAGCCTCCGGTTGTGTCATCTTCGTACAAGTTGGACACAATACCGGCAATGTTGACCTGTGACGCAGTGACTGCTCTCAACGAGTCCAAGTAGCCCTTTGATGCAGTCTGTAAATTCTGGCCGGCAGTCTTCAACGTCTTGTATCTTCTTTCTTCCGTATCGAAATCTTTGTCCATTGTTTTATCCACATCTTTAACCAAAACGGAATTGCCCGCTCTGTTTATTGCTTTCTTGAATCCATCCCAGGACATGGTATTGTTGGGTTGTTGTAATTAATAATCAAATTTCTGAAATTACCAATTGGGATTTCGCGTGGGGCTATGCAGGTGGGTGTAGCGCTCGGCCTTGGCTGCCCTTACTTACGCAAGCCACAGAGTGTTTGCGTGAAGGTCTACGCAAAGCCTTCTATGCACGAATTCTATCTCCACAAAAGTTAGGATGCAAATAAATTTGTAAAATACATAATGTGGATCCATTTTCATTTTTATTAATCTTCCTTGTTCATCACAACTTTGTAAACAATGACCGGCCTTCGTGAGGGATCCAGCAAAGGAAACGCTCTCCAGTTGAGTATCAAGAAAAGATACCGCAGGCAAAAACAGACAAATGACGATGCTGACCTTGCCGAACCTCGGCCCGTTGCAGCAAGCCCGAACAGAATGTTGCCTGGAAATTGGTGGGAATCTTTCTCTTACAACACTAAACACGCATCTTCGGAGATTAGGCACAACCTTAGCATTGGTCGAGAAGACAATTCCATAGATGAATTTTTCGAGACAAATGATCATCTAGCATCAATTCATCACCTGCAAATTAGTCCTGTCTCGCCAACAAAGGTTGTCATTGATGCTTTAACCTCTGCAACATTGGATGATTTTAATCCTCGTATAGAGCCCCACATGACTGAACCCTTGTTACCAGACGACTCGCCTCTAGATTTCTCTTGTCTATTTTCGCAGAAGGGAGAAACGAACATCAATACTGCATCTCCTCTAGCCAGGGCTTGGGAGTTCAATACAAAAATTGATATCGATGAGTGCAGTCTTTTGAATATCTTTGCAGATGAGTTCGAGAATTTGAATTGTACTGAGGACCAACACAAATTCAATTTCTGGAGCACTCTCAAAAGATATACTCGAGGCATTAGCGACGACGAATATGACGGAGAAAACCCGTGGGCCAAATACTGCACCCGAAAGTGTGATTTAAAGGAAAATTAGTTCACGTTCTCGGGCGTGTATCCAAAGACACCAACCTCATTCATGATGTCTTTGCTTAGATTAGATTTGGTCAATTCCACGTGTGTCCATTTTGCGTAACTTTCTTTCAAGAGGCTGGTAGAACAATATAGCGAAGCCCCGACCCATGCGCCTAGACATTCTTTCCCAGATATGTTATAACCTGGTAGCTTGACCGCTAGTTCTGTTAGAATTCTACCTTTGAACCCAGGTATATCGGAAATCTTTCCGCAAATGACAACATTGCTTGCAGCTTTCCCCCGCAAGTCAATGCTCAATTCCCTAATGACACGCGCCATTCTATCGACTAAGCCCGATTCTTCGGATAACATGCTATCCAAGCTTTCGCTCCTGCAAAAGTCCTCCTTAAAGATGCGCAGGAAGTCCAGGTTTTGGTCCTTCGCAACTTGGTGGTAGTGCAACGTCTCGCCAGAGAACTGCTCATACTCTTCTTGGTACACCCGCCTCAAATCCAGCACAACTGCCAAAGTACAGGTATTCCATTGCATCAGCAACACCGTTGCATCATCCACTCCTGTAGATATGGCTACACACTCGATAAAGGGCAAAAAGCTCACAGAAACCGCAGCGCCGATGTCGAGAATGGCTTCACAGAGAAGAAACTTCTCGTTTAGGGGCATTCCGTGGTCCAACACAAGGAGTTTCGTTTTCAGCAGTGAGATGAGAAGATTCGAGGGAACCAATACCTTAAGTAATTTTGACAAGGACTTGTATCGGTCCAGACTCCAGTCAAAGAACCTTGCCTCTATTTGATCCTGCTTGAAAGCAGTCATCATGCCTTTGTAAGAAGCGTCATTATGAAGGATATCCAAAAATTCTTTTTTCTGGCCATGCTCCAATGCATGAGATGACAACTCAAGAAATGATGGAGAGTCTTTTTGAGACGTAGAATGCGATGTCATGGACTTCCATAAGGGATCCTCATATGTAAGGCACACGTGCTCAGTGGCTTCGCCAGCAAAGCCCAATTTGACTTCTAGCTGATTGAACTCCAATATCACCGCAAAGTACTCATCTGACATGTCATTAAGGTCACCTTAATTGTGGGGCCATTGAAGAAGCACTGATAACTACGAGTTGCGCGCGTCAATACACGATGATGGGGCCAGCCATGCACGCATGCGGTATCTAGTTTATAAAAGGACTCCTCTATTTACAAGAAATCGAGATCAGCTTCATCCAAGTCCATAAAATCGTCTTCATCTTTTTCTTCCACCTTTTCAACCACTTCTGGCAAGTCAGGCATCTCTTGCTTGTTGCGCTGCTGTTTCTGGAAAGCTTCGAGTTGTGCAAGATCCCACACTGACACACCCTCTTGGTCTTGAGGGTTAGAAGGCTGGGATAGGTTTCGAAGAAACTTTTTGGCGTTCGCTAATGCCATATCTGTAGACAAGTTTGTGTCCGACTCATAAAGCGCCTGAGAAATCCATTTTGGTAACTGCCCTTTCTTGTTCTTGAATCTGCGGTCTGCCAACACCATGATTCCGTAATCGTCTTTTCCTCTCAAAACACGCCCCAAGCATTGCGCCGCATGCCGCATGGCGTCGAAAGATAAAAAGTCATTTTCTTTGATTTGATAATGGTCTCTCAAAAACTCAAGCCTTGCTTTCAAAATCCTAGACTCCGTATACTGAAACGGGATTCCAATCATTAGCACTGTACGCCCGTAGTGATGGTCGAAATCAATTCCTTCAGAAACTTTTCCACGTGCAACCGATAGAAGAATAGCACCTCTTCCATTCGAGCAGGCTTTCCGGTATGTTTCCAAAGCCAAGGATGTTTCCTGGGCATCGGGAGTTTCCACCAAAATCAATTTGTATTTCCACACCTCGTCAAGAACGCCCATATTCTGCCACATTGATATAATGGACTCCATATACAAATAGGATGGGAAAAACACCACCATACCATCAGGGGTGCTTTTGGAAAACTCAATGAGTAGAGAGCCGTAATTTCTGACCACAGATGGATCGTTTCTGATCTCGAAACGAGACGAAATGGATGTTTGATCCGATCCTTTAGTCACAATCATGGGCAAGAAAGATCTTCGGGCCAATGTCATAGCATATGATTCCTGTACCACCGTCTGGAAATTGAGCATCTTTGGATACATGTCCAACGGAGAGATTGTACCGGAGGTGATAATGACAGAGGAAAACCGGTCAAAAACAGGCTTGATTGCAATTGAAGCATCAAGGCATGTAAAATGCAATATTGGGTTTGGAACTGTGGAGGCCTCGGTCTCAAAAGGCTCCAATATGAGTTGGAAGCCAGTTTCGTAGGTCGATACTAATGTTGCAAAAGTAGCCACATCTTTGAGAGCATTGAGATCTTCCACGTCAGCCAATTCCAATGTCCTGACCAATAACGAGAGACGTTCTGAGCAGAATCGTAAAGGCTTGCGATCAATGAATGTAAGTTCTTTGAGATGCTGTAAAAAACTCACTGGTGTTTCACTGATAACATGTAGTACCTTCATTCTCGTTTTCAAGTACTCAACAAAACGCTTCAAGAAGGATATAAAATGCTCAGCCTTGCGGATGTTTCCAGGAATAGCCTCCTCGAGTAGATCGTCAGGAAGCACTGGGTTGGACATGAAAAGCTCTTCTCCTCTAGCAATTTCATTTTGTCGGAGCCCCTCCACAAGCTTCTCATACTCGTTTTTTAGCTTCTCGTTATCTTGGGCTTTCATATCATCCACCGCAGATGCCAACTTGTTTGCACCGCGACCTGCACGTTTCAAAGTGTCGTCAGTAAGATACAATGATAACGACTCAATGCACACGTTATCGATGTTGTGCGCTTCATCGAAAATGACAATGCTATCTTTACTGAGCTCCTTGGACACCCGCTCCGCGATTTTGGGGTCAAGCAAGTAATGGTACGAATAAATGATCACATTGCAGAAAGACAACATCCTTCTGACGGTGAAGTACGGGCAAGTACCTTGGCCCTTGCAGTATTTTATCAACTCTTCGAATGTGTAAACGCCTGCCGGAATCAAGTCATGCTGGTCATAATCGTTGAGCTTCTCATGGAATGAACACAAGCCAAGCTCGTCTGAGCGAGCCGCCAAATCCTCCGGTGGCACATTCTGTTCTTCAAGCTTGTGTTTGAGTTGACCATTAGTAGCACGGCGACATTTTTCATCCACAACGGCTCCTTTTCGTTCCTTGGAAATCGTGGGGTGCAAGCAGAGGTTTTTTCTACTGGAAAGGCCCAAGGCTCTGAAGTCCTCCACGTAGCCGAGCTCCTTGGTGCGGTACTCCATTAGGTTGTGTAACTCCACAAGGGCTTTTTCAATCTCTGACATGGTACGAGAGCAATAGACAATCTTCCTGTGTTCTGGGTAATGCATTTGGTATGCCACAGTCAACGAAAGCAACGACACGGTTTTGCCTGTGCCCGACGGCATCTCCAAGATGCAGTTTCCCCCCACATCTAGTGACTTCTTGATATCAGCCATATAAGCATATTGCTCGGGGTATATCCTCGGGTATGGGAAAAGGACTGGCAAGTCATCGATGTAGAATTTCATGGGCCTTTCAGATTCTAAGGCCTAGTAGTTCTTGTATCGAGTGCGATATCTCACTGCGCGCAGGCATGTAGATGAGATCTAGGTATGAGAGCTTGTGAAGGTACCTGGCTTTAAGTGTTATAGATGAGAAAAAAGTGTGATTATTGGTTTGGGGGAACTTTAAGAATAAAATTGAACTGCAGTTTAGATTCAGCACTTAGACAATTAATTTTACATACCTGTTATGGTTAGTCATCTTGTAATAAGTAGTCGCGACTTGTAAGTCATGGAAAAGCACAAATGCTACCTTTGAGTTGAAAATAGCTAATGTTTTACTCCATTAATTCAAAACTAATTTAAGCTATTTCAAGCAATTTTAAACATCGTGATACAGCCTGTCGTTACTGCAAATCTCTTGATTTTAAATAGGTAAATGAATTATATTGCATCGACTTATATATATGAACCGTCTTATAAACGGCGTATGTATCTCAGCAATAATTCTTCTCCACATACTCTTTTAACTTGGGGAAAATAATATCCGAAGAGTCGCCCGCAATCTTCACCAAGATATTTTTCTCACTGTAGAAATCACGTAATGGCTTGATCTGCTTATTATATTGATCAAGCCTACTCAGAAACACTTCCTTGGTATCATCCTCTCTTTGCGTGAGAGGCTCTCCAGTCACATCATCTTTGTATGGGATCTTTGGTGGATTGTAATCCAAATTATATACCCGGCCCGACTTCTCGTGGATCCACCGGGACATTATTCTTTGCAAAATCACGTCCTGGTCAACATCGAGTTCAACCACCAAGTTCAAATTGGCTTTGTTTGCTTCTAAAGCTCTATCGAATTCCTCCGCCTGGCTGCGTGTTCTAGGGAACCCATCCAAGAGCCAACTAGCTTGAGAATCAAGCCACTTCCGGTCACTCAATTGCTTTGTCATGAGCTCCACCATAACTTTGTCCGGGATGAGCTCGCCACGCTCCAAAAATTTTGCGGCATTAGCTCCCACTGGGCTACCTTTGGCGACTTCTTGTCTCAAAGTGTCACCCGAGGATATAGACTGAATGCCTGGGAATTGCTTTAAAAGCTTTGATGTCTGTGTGCCTTTTCCGGAACCGGGCGCTCCCAATAATATAAGTCTCAAAGGTCTGGCTAATTTCATGGTTGGTGAAAAACGAGTGTTGTATTGGGAGACTCAGGTTCTTGATCAATGCTGATTTTCCCCACGCTGCTAATTCCGAAGCCGACCTATGTGCAGGCATATGGTGTCAAAAGGCATGAATCTATTGCGAAGTTATGAGCGTTGTTGCACTAGCTGTCAACACTTTGATTAGATGAATGGACGCCTCGAAAGAGTTCATACATTTTGGGCGAGGGCAAGGATGAAAATGCACTTTAATGTGCCAAGAGTGCTTTTTGTAGCTTATAAAAGTTACCAACTGTTTCCGAGGAAAGCATCCCAGGGTGCTTCCCTACTAGATGCAATCCAAATTGATCTACAAAAACATGAAGTATTTGCTTACTTTGATAGAGACAAGACACTATGACTTTGATAGAGACAAGACATTACGAGCCCCATAGTGGAGTATGCTTCTTGGCACTTTCACTGTGCCCCCTGTACTTACGAGAAGTATTGATGTGTTCTGTAGACGTGGATTTTACACTGCCATTGCATTGATAATCGTCTCAGCAATGGTGGAGTATGTATTTCAAAAGTATCATCATTAATGATACCATCTAATCATTTCGTCTGGAAGTAATGAATATTGGTTCTTCTGTAAAGGCCGCGTTTTATCGAAAGTAAATGAACATCTGTAAAACCACAATTAGTCGAAATACATATACTCTGGAAATACTATACATTCTTCTGGTTTAATGTTACATTTTAGTCTGAAGTACCATTATCATTCATCGTCATCCGAGTCAATAACTCTTCTTCTCTTTCTCCTCTCTTCGGTATCGTCTTGCGAAGCAGAGGTGTACTTGGACTGTCCTTCTTTCTGAAGATTCTTTAAGCGCTCTGCACCCTTTTCAAACCTCTCTTCCTCGTCCTCCTCATCTTCTTCATTCTCGCCTTCATCTAGCTCCTCATCGTCATTGGCCACGAAATCATCCTCATCGTCATACTCTTCTTCTCCATATGTACGTTCGTACCTATCGTACGCAGACGACTGGCTTGACCGACCTGGTGCAGGACTATCAGATTTTCCAAGACGCTCCTCTTGCAATCTTCTCTTGTTCGCGAGTTGTCGTCTCATTTTAAGCGTTTTCCTCTCGTTTTCATCGGCCGTCCTCTGCCTCAACATAGGATCATCTTCGGTCAAGGTGTTCAAAATCTTGTCTTTCTTTTGGATGTTCTTCACAGCCTGAGTGAGCTTTCTGTGTGTATCAGTGGCTGTAGATGAAGGTAAGAGACTTGCGGATTTCGTCAATACCGAGTCATTCTGCAATATCTCATGCTCAGTATAACTTTTGGCGAGAAAATTATCCACCAAAGGCACATCTCTGAAATCAAAAAGTTCCTTTCCGATTTTCAACGATAACAGCCCGTCGTTCCACTGAATGAAGTGTGCATTGGATTGTTTGATGATCTCATCATTCCCACTGTTGGAGTACCGCCAGCGAATTGTGTTCTCGTTTAAGAGTTTCTCAGCAGTCACGTCACTTTGAATAGCCTTGGCATCCAATTTGCTCCGGCTTCTCTCAAGAGCGTTTTGAGCGACGTCTTCTTTGAATTCATTTGGGTCGAATGGATGTGCCTCGACATTTAAAAAAACTGGCATTTTAATAAGATACGTGTCCTCCTCGGCTTTGTAAGACACTGCGTGCCTGGGTAAAACAATATCAGAAGCTCTTAGCGCTGCCTCTTCTTCTTCATCGTCTTCGGCTCCATCATTCTCTCCTGTATCGCTGTCGTTAGATTTTGATGGTTTAAAAGATTTTGCCTGGACCTCCTCTTCATCATCTCCGAACAAATTGTCCACTTCTTCTTCAGTTTGGCTTCTGTCTGACGCCTCGTTGTCCGACATTATGTTGTGATGTTTGCGCAGAGAGTATATTGTTGAGGTACGTTGAGGCCAAAAGTCACGTGCACGAAACACCTGCGTGTCCAACCATGAGATGATGAATAAACGAAAGTTATATATTGAGTATTTAGCGAGCGAAAGATTCGTAATGAAATAATTTAATTAGTTGATATGTGAATAAAGAATGATGCAAAAATTTTTCCCCCCACGTCTAAATGTTATTGATTGTGGTCCTCCAAAACCACCATGGGAACCTGCGAATTTCGCAGTTCATCAAGGTGATCTGCATGCGAAGCTTCAAGTGATTGCCTAGCATCCATAGGAAGCGGCGGGCCCTTGTAATCTTTGCATTCGGTTGGAGAGAAAAGAGCACTTTCCTCTTTGTGGTCATCCTGGAAATATATTTCATCATCGCTGCTGGCACTTGGATAGTCATGCTCGGCGTCCGATAGTGCCACACTTCGTGGGGGATTTCCAGACCGATAACCAATGAAGTCCAAGTCGTTGGTTGGATCAGAGAGAGACTGACTGTGCTGACGCCTCGGATTCACTTTGACGGGATTTGTATTCGGAACAGATTCTGCTTGAGGAGTTGAGGGCTCCTTTGCTTCCGTGTTGGGCAAAAGTTTGTAGGCATACTGAATCAAGAATTCAACCACGCACTGAGAAAGGGCATACTCTTCGGGATCCATATCGTGATTGGGATGCAGCAAGATAGATGGCTGAAAAATTGCAGCGAGGTTTCTAGCCGACATTAGGTTTTCATGCGACAAGTTCTGCACCATGGCTAGCAAGTCAAGAATGTAAAATAGCAATTGCTTGGACAAAAACGGGAGATCGTCTAGAAGTTGTTTATACTCTTCAATGGCACTGTAGACATCTTTCGTAAGACTTTTGTAGCGCTTGGACTTGTGCTTGGCTCGGCGACTGACGTTGGTAGCTTCGGAAGGTATCTCTAACTCCATTTGGCGATGTGTTGGTCCACTTTCCGAGGAATCAATATGCTGGGGTTCACCTTGCTGCAGACTTGGAGAGTTAACCTTTTCACGCGGACTCAAAGTTGAGCCTGTGCTGGGTGCTTGACTGCTCAGGTTCCAGTTTTTAGGATTCTCTGCCTTGTACTTAAGATATTTGATGACCCTGGTGCGCGAACGAAGCGGGTCTCTGAAATCTTCGTATAGTTCAAGGGGTATTAAGGGCTCCGGAAGAGCATTGAGGTAGCGGCGAAGCAAAGAGGCTGCATCATGAACCGTATAGCCGTCCCAGTTGAGTTTTTTGCCGAAATCGGGAGGAGTGTTGAAGATGATCTGAAGTTCCTTTATCCTTTTGGACGAGCCCCCGACTCTGAAAAGGCCTTCGATGTTAAGGCCATTCTTCTTAAGATACACACCACACTTGGCAACCACAATAGGGATGCGGCCGTAATGGAGCACATTTTCAGCCGAGTCAGAGCTCGTGTCTGGGCCCAAAATAGAGATTTTTGCTGCGGCCTGACTGATGGCCTCCTCCAAAGGCACACCAAAGTACTTTGAGTTTTCATCGATTAAAGCATTGTGCTGCAAAAAAGAATCTCTATGTTGTCTCAAGATGCTTTCCTGGTGGGGTGAGCTGTAGGGGGTAGATATCGAGCCCGACTGATTGACGTTGTTGGTGGAACGAGATTTATGGCTGAGGAGAGGGCGGAGAAAGTCCGTAGCACCAGTAGCAGTCTGCGGCCAATTTCCAGCATTGCTATGTGGCTGTGGGATCGACGTCTCTTTGGTCGGTGAGCTTGTGTAGTTGGGTGGGGGGCCTGATTGAAAAGAAGCACGGGAGGGCGAACGAGAATCAGAATAGTTGATGTCGTCCGGGAGCTGGTCTACGGAATCACTCAGCAAGGTTTTATGTTTGAGGTTCTTAACCCACCCAAGGATTGAATTTCTGTTTCCCGACTGGTTCATTGTTTAGGGGATGCCAGCGCTCGCGGAGACAGAAGTGGTGCTGAGGCGAGCACTGGGGGAACAGTTCAGGGGCGCAGCTCAAGGGCTTTTTCTAGTAGGAAGCAATATACGGTGAGATGGAACTAGTTTTGAACACACAATGGACAGCACAGGTAGACGGGAAACGAAAGACTGAGGATTGAGTGTTGTGTGGAGAAAAAGCTGTAGCAACAAATATTAAAAACAAGCCGCCGCGACGAGGTACGGGCTCTTGAAGGCGCGCGCTGGGGTAATAAAGAATTTCGTCTGCCAGACAGAGTCCTAGATATTATGCCATAAATGCCTGCTGCCACAATGGGAATCGTTCCGGACTTGGCTGAAGTACCCTGCAGGCGTCAATTGAATTAAACTAGCCGACAAGCTTTTTTAGCAGCAACGTGCTTACCTCTAAGCAGTCTTCAAATGGCAGAGATAGACGAGAGTGGAGTGCATGCTGCTCTTGCCCTTCCAGCACACCAGATGGTTTTGCCCATTCCTACAATCAGTTGCATATTTTCGAACAAAATATTGCTATTTAAAGCAGTGAGCTGATTTGGTGCATGGTTGGTTTGACGTGTAAAATAATACTACATATTGATAATAGCGCTGCGAGTCAAGCAACACTTGCCTGCCATTCCCGACTAAGCGAGGAAATACCCAAAATGGAGCTTAAGTATACAAAGCTCACCAAGAGGATACGGAACATCAAATCCCGAAAACAAAACTGGGAATGTAATTGACATGCTTCTATTTTTAACCGTGTTCGCGCTGCTCTTCGGTAAACAAGGTAGACGGACGCAGTGAAGTTTTTGTTGACCAGGCCAAACGCTCATCAAACAGCGAGCTGAAAAGTGAGACTGATTTTCAAAAGCAAATCTGAAACAAAATAAAAGAAAAGTAGATGATTGTAGAAGGCAAAGAAATCATACATGAATAAGAAGAAAATATAAGAGTCGAAGAAAAATGAACAAGAAAAAATAAAAAAAATCTGGACATTTATAGGAGATGGAGGACTTGAAGATGGCTCGTGTTTGATGCTTCAAACGCGAGTGCGCAAAATGTAATGTATACACTCCTCATATTTACTTCACATCTGAGGCAAAACAAGCCTCATCCATCTTGGCCTAGATGAATCTGCCTCTGTCTCAGCTCCCATTGGGGAGAATATCTGCCAATACCATGAATGCGCACCACACTACTTTGAAAACCCGACGGTCTTTGAAGTCGGGGCTCCACAAGCCCGAGCTACAAATTCAACAGAGGAGACAAACGCAACTCCGTGATTTTGAATTCGGCAAGGTCTTGGGCAAAGGGAAGTTGGGCAAGGTATACTGTGTCCGGCACAAGCAGTCAGGTTTTATTTCAGCAATCAAAGTGATGTCAAAACAAGATCTCGTGAATTTGAAGCTCGAGAAGAACTTTGAACGGGAAATTGAAATCCAGCGTGACCTAATACACCCTTACATCAGCAGACTCTACGGGTTTTTCTACGATGATGTCAACGTGTACCTTATACTTGAGTACGCAATCTATGGAGAATTGTACCAACTCCTCAAGACTTATCGTCGCTTTGATGATATAACCGCCTCCAATTACATCTACCAGGTGTCTTGCGCGTTGGAGTATCTCCACTCAAAGGGAGTCATACACCGTGATATAAAGCCAGAGAATATTCTACTATCGGCGGACAAGACCATCAAGTTGAGTGACTTTGGGTGGTCGGTCAAAACAGAACCTCAAACCGACCGAAGATTGACCATCTGTGGCACATTAGACTACTTACCTCCGGAAATGGTCGAGTCCAAAGAACATGACTTCAGTGTTGATATTTGGCTGCTTGGTATCTTGTGCTACGAGTTTCTCGTAGGAAGGCCTCCATTCGAAGAAGCCGACAAAACGGCCACTTACAAGAGAATCGCCAGGGTCGACCTCAACATCCCCAGTTTCCTAGAGGAGGAAGCTGCGGACCTAATTAAAAAGCTACTTCAAAAGGACCCCAAGGATAGGCTTCCATTAGCAGAAGTAGCGAAGCACCCTTGGATCGTCAAGTATAGACCACTATGGCCCAAAACTAGGTCACCGGATGACTAGTCAATGAAGTTCTAATTAAGTAATTCTATTAAAAGAATATAAATTTTGTGGGAGAACCTCCATCTATAAAAGAGGCACTCGCTATAGCTGGGAAGTAGATTCTTGCAGTTTTCCCTCGAGCTGCATTTTTTGACGCTGTTTAGCTAGTAATTGCTGCTGTTGTTGCTGCTGCTGTTGTTGCTGTTGCTGTTGCTGTTGCTGTTGCTGTTGTTGTTGTTGTTGTTGTTGTTGTTGTTGCAACTTCATTATCAGCTGCTGAAATTGCAATTGTTGGTGCTGGTTGTATTGCGCAGTAACCATTACTGCTTTCAGAGGCGCGCGGACCTGATACAATTCCCCTGGAATCGTTGCATAGCTCTGTGTCTCGTTGCCTGAAGTTTTGGTGTCAACATGCACCAAAGCACAGCGGCCTTGTAAACCCCCAATGGAGCCCGAAATCGCTTGGTTGGCTAATGTGAGGTCATTAGACTGAGCCAGGGCAGCCGAGGCGGTCCCATTTGTAATTAAAGCATTTGCATAAGCTTCACGCATGTATAGAAACCGGTGACGATTGCGGACCGGAACAATCAACTTCCGTTCCAATGGAATGGGATAGTTTTTGGAAAGTCCCTCGAGCACGAGATGTGTTTCTTCATCGGGACTTAGTACAGCATTAAACTTTCCGGCTCCGCAGTCTTCACCGGTAGACATTCCGGAGAGCTGTGCATCTTCCCTGCGCTGTGCCGCTAAGGCATTGCTTGCAGCTAGTTTTGCTTGGTTCCGTTTCTGGTATTGTTGTAATAAAATATCATATGGTGCACTCCGCCCCGGAACTGCTCTTTTGGCTCCCATAGAATGTGTCTTACACGTTAATGACCGTGCACAGTATCCACCCAGAGGGAGTGGAACACCACACTGTTTTTCGACATCAACAGGCCCCTTTACCTTTGTAGTTGTTTTAACTTTGGCTTGTTTCTTTCGTTTGGCGCTAGCAGCATTATTGGCTCGAGCAGATGCAGCTTCAGCAGCGGCGGCAGCGGCAGCAGCAGCATTGGCAGCTTCTTTCTCCTTTTGCATCTGTGACTTCTTATATTTCTTCTTAACTTTGGTAGACGGGGCAGTCGATGACGGCGTATGTGGAGCAGGCGTCGTCCCCCTCGAAGAATTTACAGACGAATTACCTGGATCTAATACAGACGATGCCCTTCCTCTTTTTCTTTTGATGCTTCCAGTCATTGTTCGTTGATCTGCGGCTTGCTTTTTCTCTTTCATTTCCAAGCACCTTGGATAGTGGGATAGTAAGGACTTCTCAGCAATGGGCCTCTCACAAATGGAGCAGATCTTGAAGTTTAGAACCTGAGATAGCTGTGATGTGCCAGCAATATGACTTAGATACGCGTCCGAGTCTTCAAATTTTTCTGTTTCAGTAGACTTGTTCAAGTGCCAGTCGAGCTTCTGGTCTAGATATGCCCCAAAATCTTTCCACACAGGCAGGCGCCTCTTGGAATTAGCAGCTGAATCTTTCAAATTACCAAGATCACGTACTTGATTGAGCGTGATGGTTCTAGATTGTGATTGTTGAGAGGGGCTACTAGACATTCTCTTATGAGATTGTAGCCCGGTGTCTGCCTCTGCTTATACTATGATGGTGGACGTAAGATGCTAAATGTAATGGAAAAGTGGCGCCTATGGATACCTGCCAATTAGTAGAGTTGATCAGAGAGGCACTGGTCCAGCGTGTCAATCGTCAGTATTTACACAGAGCTGCAGGGCTGTACAGTGAGGTTGTGTATCGACGTGGTGTTAAGGTGTAAAATTATGTACTGAGAAAAACGCGAACGCAGTGCAGCAGCAAAAACCGACTCTAATAAGTTATCTGATCCTGGAACATATCAGCACCTTGATGCTTCAACAGGACAGGATCAATGGTACTTGCGGTGAAGGTCTTGTTAAGGTTCAGGTGGATCTTCTTAAAGTGCCTGAAGTAGCTCAAGAGTGGGTTTGACTTGTTCTTCCAACAAGCAACCTCAATCACTTGAAAGCATGCAGGACACTGAAGGGCCTTGACCGTTCTGGTTTTCAATGGATCATTGGCCCTGAACATACGGTAGCGACCGTAGTAAAGGCCCTCTGGAACCACATAATTGCTGGCAAAGATTCCGTGCTCAAGGGTCATGTGAGAAAGGTAGCTCGAGTTCTTGAAAGGAAGGAACTTGACTGTTGGACAGAAGGCACACATGCCACACTTACTTTCATTCACTACCCGCCCTCTTTCATCCAACTCGTACCGATAATACTGAGGCTCGTATGGGCTATTGATATTGAACCTTCCAGACTTGACATAGGCCATCAGGCTGACAGTGTTGATAATTTCAGCGATTTCACGCACATAGATTTTCCGTTGCAAAATTCCTGAGATGACCGAAAGGGTACGGCTCTCATCCTCTGGAGCTCCTGGCAAAAACCCGAACAAGCCTTCACCGTCCTTAAGTGTGTATACCTCATTAAGCCGCTTGAGAATCAATCTCTTTTGCCGATTCACGTCATGTGCTTGCACTGCCACATTGGTGATGGCATCATTCAAGATGATTTGGCGAATTGATCCGGTGTAACCTTGGTAGTCAAGCACCACGTTCAAGCATTGCACAAAAGATGGCAACACGGAAACGGGACCAAATGTTTGAAAGCGTCTAGCGATGGGCTTAGCTTTGCGCCGTTCTGGCTTCTCAGAGGAGTTGTCGAGCTTGTCGGAGGAGTTTTCGAGCTTCTCGGAGGAGTTGTCGAGCTTGTTGGAGGAGTCGTCGAGCTTGTTGGAGGAGTCTTCAAGCTTGTTGGAGGAGTCGTCGAGCTTGTTGAAGGAGTTGTCGAGCTTGTTAGATGAGTCATTGCTTATGTTCATTGGCTGCACTGCAATCTCTACTTGGGTATTTTGAACAATCATTGGAGGGACTGCCTGGCTGCTGCTTGATGAACCCTCTGACGAGAACCACTGCCATGCGTTTTTACTATTAATTACCGTTCCACCCAAGTCTGTTGTGTTGTCGGAATAACTAAGAGGCAAATTTTGATTGTTTTCAAGATAATTTTCATTGTTTCCAAGATAATTTTGATTGCTTTCAAGATAATTTTCATTGTTTCCAAGATAATCTTGATTGTTTCCAAGGTAATTTTGATTGTTTCCAAGATAATTTTGATTGTTTCCAAAATAATTTTGATTGTTTCCAAGATAATTTTGATTGTCTCCAAGATAAGGGGAGTTGGAATACTGTGGGTCTGCCTGATCTGGCTGCATCAAGCTTTCCTTTGAAGGCAACCATGTTTGATCCTCAATGGGCATTTCCAAGGGGGACAAACCCACCAAATTCTCTAATTCTCCGTTTCCTGTTGGAACCAATTGTGACTCCGTGTTACACTGGAAGTTGTGTGCGAGCTGTTCGTTCGATGGTTGAGCCCACAAATCGTCATCTCCAATTAAGGTTTCGTTGAAGTGCGCGGGCGGATTCAAATCTGTGTCGAGAACGGGTACGGGATCGATACCAAATTCGAGTTCATGAAGTTCATGGGACTCAAACAGAGTCAAATCATCAACCAGAGCCATTGCATACTCGTCAAGATCATTGGTTTCCATTAAATATACTGATGGCGGTTCGTTAGTATCACATTCCTTCAAGAACGACGTGGGATCGTTACTAAAGTTGTTGAAGTCGATGTCCGTGGCGATCTCCTCATACTGCATTCTGTCATCAACAAAAATCTCCGGCTCCAATTCAGTACCACCATTGGTATTGTAAGCATCTAACGAGAAGTTGGGAGTATAATCCATTTTGAAGAGTGAGTTTCGTAATTGAAATGTTATGTTTGTTGATTAGCAGTTGTGACCAAGGGCAATAGCAACGTATAGCAGTGAATAGATAAAATGGAAAGTAGGAAAAAAAACGGGAAAATCTAGAATCTTTATACCCTTGATCTAAGCTCAATTACATAAAAGATTATGTTGCATAGTCTTTTCAAATCGGGATAGATTAGTTTCTGCCATGTACTTAATTGTGCCGCAATCGCGTAGCTATCGTGGGTGCAAAACCTGCACCTTGGTCTCATCACATTTTCTGCTACTTTTTTTCCTACAAGATGGACTGGACCCTGGCCATATTTCCAGTCTGTTGCACGTTTTATTGCTTTTCTGGTGGCAGAATATCTCTTGTGTTCGCATGTGCAGTCTGGTATTTCTGTTTACGGTCAAAAAAGCTTCTGCCAGCAGTTATCAAGCCTCTGGCTATCTATGAGGTCGACTTTACTCATGCTTACATAACATCGGAGAAGACAACATTTCCTGCTTCTGCCAAAAGA
Organism: Metschnikowia amazonensis; assembly: GCA_008065195.1. Lineage (NCBI taxonomy): Eukaryota > Fungi > Ascomycota > Pichiomycetes > Serinales > Metschnikowiaceae > Metschnikowia > Metschnikowia amazonensis. The sequence continues at coordinate 93,378 of VATE01000032.1, forward strand.
GCCGTTCGTCGCTCTAGACAACCGAAAGTTTTCAAGGCAACCAAAGTGGCTAAAAAACCTCTGCCAACGTCCACTACCTTTGCTATAAATCTCCAGGATTCCCCCATTCTAATATTCTACACTACACTTACCGGCTCATCAAAGCGTGTGGCAACAGCTCTTCTTGACAAGCTTCTGAATTTGGATGGGTTGAAATACCCTCCAAAACTTCTTTCTCTCGATGACGATGTTGATGATTTGGAAGAGTACTTTCTCAAAACCCCGCATTTCGAGGCCCCACCCATCTACTTGCTAGTGCTTCCTTCCTATGAGACGGATTCGCCTATTGACTACTTCTTAGAGCATTTGAAAGAGACAGCCCAGGATTTCCGTGTTGACAAATACCCCTTGAAAAGTTTGGCCGGTTTCGCTGTGCTAGGTCTAGGTGACTCTGAATCTTGGGGTGGCGAAAAGTTCTGCTATCAGGCAGAGTTAGCTAACAAATGGTTAGGGAAACTCGGAGCCCGTAGGCTCTTCCCTTTGGGCCAAGTTTGCATGAAATTTGAAGGAGAACCTAAGGCTTATGATTGGATAAATCGTTTTGCAGAGCTTGTGGTCGATGATGAGCCTTTCTATATTAATGAAAATGAAGACCTTGATGACAGTGATGCAGAAGATGATGAAATCGATTTGGCCAATGATGTTGTTGACGTCGAAGATATGGGAGCTATCATAAAGGCTTCCAACGGCAAGTTTTCTACAGATGCGCCAAAGGAAATGGTGGCCAAAGACTCACCCACTTACAAGTCTTTAACAAAACAAGGATACACTATTGTCGGGTCCCACTCGGGGGTAAAGATCTGTCGCTGGACGAAAAGTGCTATGCGTGGCAGAGGATCTTGTTATAAGTTTGCATTCTATGGGATCCGCTCTCATTTATGTATGGAAACTACACCTTCATTGGCTTGTTCTAACAAATGTGTTTTCTGCTGGCGTCATGGAACAAACCCAGTTGCCAAGCTGAACTGGCGTTGGGTCTTGGATCCTCCCGAAAAAGTCTTGGCTGGAGCTCTCGAGGGTCACTACAAAAAGATCAAGCAGATGCGTGGTGTACCAGGTATCCAAATGGACAGATTCGAAGAGGCTTTCCAAGTGCGCCATTGTGCGTTGTCTTTGGTGGGAGAGCCCATCTTCTATCCACATATCAATGAGTTTGCAGCCATGTTGCACGAAAGACACATCTCTTCTTTTCTTGTGTGCAATGCGCAACATCCAGATAACTTGGCAGCTTTGTCGAAGGTTACGCAGCTTTATGTCAGTATTGATGCGCCTACAAAGACTGATTTGAAGAAGGTCGACCGGCCTCTTAACTCGGATTTTTGGGAGAGGCTCATTGCTTGTCTTGATATATTGCGCACGACGCAAGCGCACCAGAGAACGGTTTTCAGATTGACTTTAGTGAAAGGATTCAATATGGGAGACATTTCAAGCTACGCTGACATGGTAGAGAGAGCTCAGCCTTCGCAGATTGAGGTCAAGGGCGCAACCTTCTGCGGTTCTTCCAATGAAAATGGTAACCCATTGACTATGCAGAACATTCCATTCTATGATGAGTGCAAGATTTTTGTGGAAAGCTTAGTGGCTGAACTCAAGTCTCGTGGAAGCAGCTACGAGCTCGCAGCTGAGCATGCCCACTCGTGTTGCATTTTGATCGCTCATACGAAGTTTAAGATCAACAACAAATGGCATACACACATTGACTACCCCAAGTTCTTTGAGTTGCTAGAAAGCGGAAAGGACTTTGAGGATTTGGACTACGTGAAGGAAACTCCCTCTTGGGCTGTTTGGGGTTCCGAGGAAGCAGGTTTCAACCCAGATGATACTCGCTATGACAGAAAGGCTGAGAAGCTCCGAAAGAGAGAGGAGCGCGAGGCGCAGGCAGCAAAGGCCGAAGCTGCCATAGCCAAAGCATCGTTGGCAGAAGCAAATCTCGTGTAAGCAATCCAGTCAAGTTACAATTTGTTCTTTCGAAACTTGAAATTGACCTGGACTTACCAAGACTTTTCTAAATGCATTGAAAAGTTACATATTTATATTTTAAATCAGACACTATATTTTCGTACCACGCGCGATTATTTGGAAATAGTCAGACCGCGATCGTAGACTTACATACACCTGACTCGATATGGCCAAAATTGCTTTCGTACATCCCGATCTAGGTATTGGAGGTGCTGAACGTTTGGTGGTGGATGCTGCCGTTGGTCTTCAAGATTTGGGCCACACCGTGAAAGTCTATACGTCACATTGTGACAAGTCCCACTGCTTTGACGAGGTGAAATCCGACGTGCTTAAGGTCACCGTGTGGGGAGATTTTTTACCGTCATCTTTTCTAGGAAAGTTTGCAATCGTTTGTGCTATGATTCGCCAGCTTTACTTGACGTTGAAATTGATAGTCACAGGTGAAATTAATCACTATGACTTCTTCGTGGTGGACCAGCTCTCTATGTGTGTTCCTTTCCTCAGTATATTCAGCAAAAAAACCACAAAAGTGCTCTTCTACTGCCACTTCCCAGATCAGCTTATGTCCAAAAAAGGCGGGTTGGCTAAGAGACTTTACCGGCTACCTTTCAATGCGATTGAGGAATGGACAACTGGAGTGAGTGACCAAGTGGTGGTGAACTCCAAATTCACTAAGTCAATCTTTCACAAGACTTTCACATCCTTGGATGCCATGGATCCGGGTGTGATCTACCCGTGCGTCGACACTGCCGATGAGGAAACGCATCTTGCTGGTGAGGAGTCGTTCTCGAAGTTCATGTGTGGAAGTAAGTTTTTCCTCTCTGTGAACCGCTTTGAGAGAGTCAAGAACATCGGCTTGGCTTTGAAGGCATATGCCTTACTCTTAAATCAGCTACCTGAAGAGACCAGCAAACCTAAGTTGATATTAGCGGGGGGGTTTGACCCTCGTGTACGTGAAAATGTGGAATACTTGAAAGAACTTGAGGCAGAGTGTGACCGCATGAAGTTGGTGCATTACACTTTTCGAGGAAAACTCGTTGCCATGCCCAAGTCAACCCAAATCATTTTTCTTCCATCTGTGAGCACGGAAATCAGGAACATTGCCATGAAAAAAGCAGAGCTATTACTTTACACTCCTACTTTCGAGCACTTTGGTATAGTGCCAGTTGAAAGTATGTTGAAGAAAACACCCGTACTCGCAATCAATAAAGGAGGGCCTTTGGAGTCAATTGTGGATTTCACTGGAGATAACATGAACTCCGCAACAGGTTTCAACCGGCCTAATGATGCAGATGTGTGGGCATCAACGATGTTGCAGTACTATACCACGTTTACTCCCGAGCTTAAATCCAAAATGGGAGACAATGGAAGAAAGCGTGTTGACGAACTTTTTACTAGGAAAGAAATGAGTTTGGCATTTGAAAAGTATCTTAATGAGTCAAAAACAATCTCGAGGAAAAAAGGTCTCATGTACAAGTTTTTCGAACTTTGGAGAGTCTGGCTTGGCGCATGGGTGATTACTTTGGCGGTTTTTTGGAAACTAGTGGCTTAGTTTATGAACCTGCTTCTAATCAGGTCCCATAACGAAGGCTGAAATCCGGCAACGACATTTGTTTTATTTTCAATTGTCTTCCGTCGTATAGAGAAAAAAGATTCCGATGGAACAGCAGAGGTGGGTAATTTCGAATCTCTTTGTTTCCTGTACCCTTCAAACAAGGATTCAAACTCAGTTGATAATTGCGCCAAGCGATCTTCTAACTCCTTATTCTCCACGATCTTCCATTTGTGCAACGCCCCTGTTGGGCATTGGAGATTATAATTGCGTATACCGCGGTTCAAATCTCTGACCTTTGCAGTGAAGTACGTAGAATGCTTTTGGAGATATCGCTTTCGTACTTCTTGGCAAATATTGGCATGGTCATCTTTCATGAGTGCAGCGATTTTTGTATCATTGTCTCCACACTTGGACCGCAAAGTATCTATTATCATGAGAAACAATGCTTTATTGAGTTCATTTCGGAAAAGTCGGAGCTCTCTCTCGACTCCCTGTTGGTTTTCAATCCACGGGGGCAAACATTCCTGCTTGTTCAAGACTTCATTCAAGAAAAAATTTGTATCTAAGCAATTTGCTAGCCTTGCCTTATCCAAAGGCTTGCCACGAACCGTGTCCATCTCAGGTGACTCGAATTTTCCGGTATTACGGTCAATAGCAGCATTGATCCGAGAATCAGCCAACCCCCCAATCAAACCCAAAGTAGCTTTTGGTGACAGTGTATCCACGAACATGGACGGCCCTAGCAAGCGCTCTTTATAAAGCTCACGGAAATCTTCTCTCTCCTTATCAGTATGGGATTTTATCTTGTAGTCTAATGCCCCCTCCTTTGCGCCCTCGATTCGATCTTTCAACCCTACTGCAGGAGTGAATATCTTAGCCTGATTCTTGTTGGGTCTTGCCTTCGGCAACGAGTCAAGTAGCATTCTGGACGCAGTATCTGATATCCTCTCTGATCCATCCCAAGGAACGTCAAGCAGAATCTTTCCGCTATTGTCATACTTACTTTGACTCTGTACAAGCCCTATTTCACGCTGGTATTTGTTCTCAAACGCCTTTTGCTCCGCTGAATCCGTGAGCTTTGCATCCTTTAAAGAAGCGTAAGACTTGTAGGCTTTGGCAAGCTCGGGGTTGCTGGAAATCAGTGAATGAGTGGATGTAGCAAGATTTTCATCTAGAATCTGCTGGAATCTTTCACCTAAAGCAGAGGGGCTTTTCTGTGAATAGAATCTGCGTAGGAAGAGCATTCAGGTGTAGAATATTAGATAAGAGATGGTCTTTCTTGCGCGTTGTCACACACATTGTGGGGGTAAAATGAAAAAAACAGCATAAACTGCAAACTACAAGAATTTACAGCGATATTCGAAAATGCATCAAGCACGGTTAAATATAAAAATGGTAAAAGGAAATCAGTGAAATGATGTGGATTCGGGGTCACTGGCACCAGGCGAGAGGCTCAAAGAGCATAGAACACAAGCACACCACACCCAAACACCACGGTCGTCAAGAAGAGAATCTTGAAGACATAGCACATTACAGACTCTTTCCGGGAACCTGCCGAGATGATGAGCTGCTTTTCCAAATCCACAACCTCACGACCCAGTCTCAGGTCGTATGGCTCGTAATCATCTGACATACTGGACTGTACCGACGATACTGACAACGAGTGATTTCTTGTTTTGTCTGCTAGAGACAAGTTGAGAGACCCGGAGCGGTCTCTTGTTATTCCCTTATCTGATTGAGAAGTGGCTCGAGTTCTATTGCCTGGAGCCTTAAGAGGGTAATCCGATATGGTTTCAGACATCAGAGCTTGGGTAACTATTGCTTCGTTTTAATTTATGTCAAGAAGAACCGTTGGAAATTCTGTGCTTTTAAGAACACGAGTAAAGAGTGGAGAAGATCTGAGGAGTATCTGGACCAAATTTTAAATCGCCAAGTAACCTAGAAGGAGAGTGACTCCCCACAGCATGCACTCCAAGCATACAGATGCGCGAAAGATTCCTTGCATAAGGACACTGCCCCTCTTTTGGGTGATTAAAACCTTTTCGTGTGCGCGCACCAAATAAGAAAAGTACATCATGATCATCGAGAATCCGTTCCTGCGCGATACTAAACACGGCCAACTCATGAAATTGTACATTATGATGTGTGCGCCTCTACAAAATTATGCAAATGAAAGCATAATCACAATTTCAAAATAAATATTCATTGAAATTCAACTGATTTGATTCAGATGATTACTTAAGGGAATTATCTCGGAAAAACTAGGTGAGATCACAACTCAGATATGAGGACGTCGCGGCCAACAAGGATGAGTTATTTCCCATTTTGTCATGTCTAAGCGTGTGCATTTTACATGTGTAAGAAAATATTGCAATCAACCCAGGTGAAAGTAGCCTATTTCTTGCCTCAGTACCTTAAAATATGATCACAGGCTCGTATCGCCGGCTAAATCGGACGTGTTTTCGACGCGAGTAAGTGCAGTCTGCCTGCATGAACCAAAGTGCTAGCGGCTGTCTCGGAGTAGGGCCGTTATTCCCAGAGTGAACCACTAAGAAGCTGCGCATAAGCATCATGAAACCCTCAGCCTTGATTCTCCTATTTGCATACACGGTGGCGTTTGTGTCCGCAGTCAGCACTGTGAAGGATGAAGGGCTTTCTCTAAAGGTGGACCCAATCAGCGACTCCGATAACGTGCCCTCGACTAAGGCTGGTGGTGATGACTCGGATCAAGATGAGGAGCGGGACAACTTGCAGTCTTTTTACATGTCCATCTCCATGATTGTTGTTTCAGAAATTGGCGACAAGACTTTCTTGATTGCAGCCTTAATGTCTATGAAGCATCCTAGGCTCTTGGTGTTCTCCGCTGCCTTCTCTTCTTTAGCCATCATGACGGTGTTGTCAGGTATTGTGGGACATGCATTGCCAACCTTGATTTCCCAGAGGGTCACACAGTTTCTCGCAGCTATATTATTTGCTATTTTTGGCGTAAAGCTCTTCAGAGAGGCCATGTCTATGTCAAAAGATGCCGGCGTAGGTGAAGAGATGGCAGAAGTTGAGGAGGAATTGCAAGCTAGCGAGATGAACATCCAATTGGACGATTTAGAGGGCGGAAATAACTCTTCCAGTAACGCCACCCCTGCAAATTCCAAGAACGAAATTTTTTCCCACATTAATAACTTGGCCTCCTTCGTGTTGTCGCCCGTCTGGATCCAGGTGTTTGTCATGACTTTCTTGGGAGAGTGGGGGGACCGGTCACAAATTGCCACCATTGCGTTGGCTGCCGGATCTGACTACTGGATGGTGATTCTTGGAGCCATCTTTGGTCACGGATTGTGTACTGCTGCTGCTACTATCGGTGGCCAGCTTTTGGCCAAGCGTATTTCCATGCGCAATGTGACTTTTGGTGGTGCGATTGCATTCATAATCTTCTCGGTGCTATACTTCTATGATTCATACTTCCAGATTCAAGACCAAGCATGATTTGCTGCAACCCTATATATATACAATTTGCAAATCTACGCCCAAAATCCATGCACTCAACCTAACGATTCTAGCTCTTCACTCCTTTAGTCATGAACCGCATAGCTTCATTCGGAGTCATCGGCGTATGCTTTTTAGCCTCAAGTTCCTCAAACACTGTTTTCTTTTCTGGCTCACGCTTCTTTTGCAATTCAAGTTCCTTGAGATCGTTCTCGGTTTGAAATCCGTCAAAGTTAAACTCCTCTTCCAACTCCTTAATCTTGAGATGACACCACTCTGCAAATTCGTTGTCTTTATCTATAGGGATCTGAAAAGACTGGCTCTCATTCAAAGCAGAGCTCATCCACTCATCAACCTCAGGTAGTGGCTTCTTCCGCAACAACGTAGTCACCAAGCCCTCATGTTGAGTGGTGGGGAAATTTGGTAGTGGAAATACATTTGTGGACCTCAACACGCTTTCGTTTGTGTCTAGCTGAGATGCTATGGTATGTAATTGCGTGATGAGAACCTGGAATTGGCCATGTAAAGTGGGAAAGCTCGGGAGCTTGCCTTTTGGATGACGATTAGCGTGGTTGATCTGATCCGCTAGTTTCCTCAAAGACTGATACACTTGGTTAAGCTTGTTTCTCAACAGTTCAAGAGATTCCGTAGGGATTCCATTATGTGGATTGAGATTGGAAGGGTTCTCCATTGTGCCAGCACGAATTAAGTACAGCTTAGACGAACGAGTACTTCAGTTTATACGCCGAGAAACCAGTACACCTCGAGTATCAAGTCACATACACTTCATACCTGATACGGATGCACCACGTTCCCAAATAATTCCATCTCTATTCTAACAATATCTAGTTCTGAATTCACTGGTCTGCATCTAATCATGATTCGAGGAAATTACAGTTTAGCTCAAGAAGTACGCAAGAATGAACTGAAGCAACGGCAAAAGATTCAACAACGCCAAAAACACCAGCATAAACTCGACAAACTTTCCTCATGTGACCCTATAAAACTCTACTTTCATATACAGAGGTTAGCAGCTCTTGAAGAGCGCAAGGAACTAGATACAAGCCAACAGAAGAAGTTACAAAACCTCCGACAAGACTGGTCCTTCATTGTGAAGAACAAGCTTTTCAAAGACAAAGTTGATAAGTTCTTGAAAAGCCAGGAGGAAGCAAATCTCGCCAAACAAAAGGCCGAACGGAAGCTCTGGGGTAGGGAGTCAGTGTACTTTAACGCGGAGCTCAACCCGCTAGGGAAGGTGCCCATACCATCGAATGTTACAATCGAGAGCTGCAGTTCTTTCCGTAACTTGAAGAAGTCATCCAAAAACAACTTATCAACTGCACCAGACCCCCTCATAAAAGAATTAGGAATCAAACCTCCAGAAGGGGAACCACCCAGATTCTACAAATCCGTGCAAAATAGAACAGTACAGGCCTTGACACCTAAAACTGAAGATAATGGCAGCATCATTCCACAAAAGAGAAAAAAAGACACTTCAGATTATCATGATTCCAATTTAGATACTGACAGCGAGCAAGAAGTTACGTCGGATGATTAATTTAATCACGATATTAACATAGATAATTCACTATATACAAGATGGCCAGAAGCAGGGTATCATGAAAGAATCCTAACAATGAGCTCCCACGTTCCGAACATGATGATTGAGTTAGGTACAGTTCGGAGCAAATGAGGCGTCAATCCTCCGTACATGCTAATGAGACCCTCCTCCTTTATCACTAGTTTGAAGCATTGGATCAAGCCTGTATATTTTGGCTTCCCAGTTTTCTCCAATGGAGCTTGCCTCAATCTTGTTCTGACAACTTCATGGGGGTATGTGACTAAAGATGCAATAAATTTGGCAGCGCCAGCTGCTCCAGATCTCGCACACCATTCTAACACATAATCTTTCGTAGTTTTGGATTTGCCAGAGGCGCCGTGCTTTTCTAATGATTTCTTATTCAAAAACAACTTCATTTGTTCGTAAAGAACCCATTGGATCGTTGACTCTATTCCACCAAGATAAGACGCACTCAATCCCTTGTACAAACTGAAAAAACCCTCCGTCTTTAAAATATACTTGAAGCAATCCAACGAATTCTTGTAGTGCTTGCCTTTTGTCTTGTCTAATTGGAGTCTTGTTTTGATTAACCAGATAGGATTGGTAGCAGTGGATGTGACAAATCCGGCACTTATTCCAGAAGCTAAATGAATCCATGTTGCTTCTTGTCCACTGTTGAAATAAGTCAGTATAAACTCCTTCGATGATCCATAGGTAAAAAAGTTAATTGATCGTGCCGGTATGACACCCACCAAATTGGGCCCTAAACCTCGAAACAAGACCTTTCCACCTTCCACTCGGTAGATACTCGCAATGACTCCACAAGTTTCCTTGAAATGCTGGAAGCCCTTGACAAGGGGATTGCCATGCTTCGGGAGCTTATTATAAGCGGTATTATAGGAGTCAGATTGCATTCTTGTCTTGACTACATCGAGCGGGCAAGTCACTATGGCACCCACCATGCCACCTATGCCGCCTGCAATGAAGTGCACCCATTTGGGCGGGCTTTTCTTGTAATTTTCGGCATCGAGAGGCTCCGCCAATCTGAGAGTACTGGACTTCTCGTCAGACACCAAATACCTGGATGCTTTTGCCGCGTCTTCAGTAATATGGCTTATTCTAGATTCTGAGTTCTGTGCCATTTTATGTCTCCTTTCAGCAGGTGAGGAAGTCAATGTCCTTGAATAAGGAAGATGAGGTAAATATGCAGGCTCGCACCATGCAAGGTGTCTACGCCAAACATCTGTACCTCCGGTGCGCCGTAGATCAACCAAGGTGTGCAATCCAGAGATGTATGGCTGCATTGAGTGTCACAGTATCATCGTAGAAGGGGAATACCTCTTTGTTGATGTTAACTTCAGGAAATGGGGTCTGATGTTTCAGCATATTCTATAACTACATGAGAGCCTTTTTGGTGGATCTGGTAGCGGGAGACAGCTTAGTAGTCTTCCCTGTTAGATCAACTTGATTGTTCTTAAAAAAACTGACAATGGCCCTTCCTGACATACTGGAGAAAAACTTCATTAGTGGCCACGTGGCTGGAGGGCAGAAACTGAAGGACAAGGTAAAGTTTAGTAGCTGATTTAACCCAGGATTTCTAATCTGTGCAACCTCAGTCTTTCACCTTCTGTTGCACGTTTGCGAAAACTCGCTCATAATCTGGAATAGTGACGTGGTTGGATTTAAGTAAGGCCAACAAGTGTTCGTGTTTGATAGGCACTGAAGTCATTATAATTCTCTATCTGTATCTAAACTATACCTGGAACGCCCTGACTTTTCGTATCTTATTGATTGCCCTTCAGACTAGAGCGGGACCCTCTCAATATATAGTGCTCTTCTCCGATCTATGCATTACTCCTTGCATGATGTGTGTTCCCTTGTTACCTGTCTTCAGGGGGTTTTCATCTGCTCCT